>APFE030191980.1:66775-78956 GCA_000404065.3 Pinus taeda
AATCATACTCTTCCACCATGGCGTCTACCCATGCGGGTTCCTCCACAGCTTCCTCGAAAGAGGATGGCTCTGTCACGACACATTTGCTCACAAGAGCCATGTATCCAGTGTACCGATCCGGTGACTATCTTTGCCTGCGCTCTGCTGTAGGTGGTCCTACAACCTTCTCTGCATCTTGAGCCAGTCGCTCAGCTTCTGTAGTGCGCTTTCGCCCTCTGATGGTTGGCGTTGCATGAGTGGTCTCTTCCACCCCATGAACTTCCTTTTGTGGCTGATCCACATCCTGAAGCTCATCCTTAGGAACTAATAGCTCCTCATCTACATGCAAGTGTGGCTCCCTCTCAAGCGAACACTTCATGGCTTCCTCCTCCTAAAATTTTATATCCTGTCGCACAACAGTCTTGCGACTGTCTGGCAAATAAACATGATAGTTGTGGGGCGTATCAGTGTACCCCACAAATATCCCAACCTCTGCGGTCAGATCCAACTTATTCCTGGCATCATTCATCACATGCATGCAAACAGGAGAACCAAAAATCCTCAAATGGGAAATATCAAGCCTCTTACCAGAATAAGCCTCCTCGGGTGTACTCATGCCAAGTATCCTATGAGGACAATGGTTCTGCACATATACTGCAGTATTGCATGCCTCCGCCCACAAGTGAAGGGGTAGGCCCTGATCATGCAACATCGCTCGTGCAACACCCACGATCGTTCTATTCTTCCGCTCAACAACCCCGTTCTGCTGTGGGTTATGGGGAGCTATGAGCTCTCTTCGAATCCCTTCTGCACTGCAGAAATCCTTGAACTCGCCAGAGATGAATTCACCACCATTGTCGCTCCTAAGAGCCTTCACCTTCTTCCCCGATTCCTTCTCGACCAGTGCTTTGAACTCGCAGAACTTTGAGTATGTCTCGCTCTTCTTCTGCATGAAGAAGATCCAACACTTTCAGGAGAAATCATCAACAAAGATCACATAGTACCTGTGCTTTGCTGTCGAAACAACTGAAAAAGGTCCACACATGTCTGTGTGAATTCTCTCAAGGATCTTCGTGGCGCGACTATCCTTCTCGTGAAAGGTGGCTTTCACAAACTTTCCCAAAATACACCCCTTGCACTGATTTGACTACGCAAGAGTGCCTTTTGGAAGCCCAGTAGAAATCTGCGACAGTATCTTCAAGGCTCCATGGTGAAGGTGGCCCAATCTCCGGTGCCACAACTCGCCATCATCCAGGCTCACCACGCCTTCTGCCTTGCATGCCATTGCTGAGCAGCCATCTACATGCAACTGATAAAGGTTCTTGACTCGAATCCTTATCTTTCGGGTTTCTCCTGTTGTCTTACTGCGCAGGAAAGCCTTCCCCTCGCTGAAAACAAAATCATATCCCTTGTCTTCTAACATTGCCACAGAGATAAGATTCTTCTTCAATCCTGGAACATGCATCACTTCCTTCAATACGAAGGGTTTACCAGACTCCGTCTCAAAGGAAATGGTACCGATACCGGTCACATTGTATCTACCATCATTGCCCATTTCGATGTGCACTCCAAGATCTTTCCCATCCAGATCAGAAAACAAATCTTGATCTCCTGTCATGTGAAAAGACGCACCACTGTCCAAGAACCATACCGATCCCATCACACTTGATACAAAGCATGCGATCATCGAAAAATCCAGCTCAAACTGCGAGGCTAAGGCCTGTCCCGCTGCAGATCCAACAACTTGCTTATTTTTCTTCTTCTGCGGACAATTCGTGGCATAGTGTCCGTGCTAGTGATAGTGAAAGCATTTCACCTTCGACATGTCCTACTTCTTTCCTTTCGCACCGGAACGAGAAGCTTTCTTGTTCTTCCCCTTCTTTGCTTTGACAGCCAAAGCGCAATTTTCTTCATCAGATGCCTTTGATGAAGATCCGTCCCTGGTATTCCACCTGATCTCCTCTTGCACAAGATCCGACCAAAGTCTCTCCCATCCTGGCAACTTTTCCCGACCATTGACAGAGTCCTGATAGGAATGCCAACTCTTCGGAAGACCAAGTAGAGCCAAGCTCACCAAGTCCTCATCATCGACAGTCACCCCCACACTTCCCAGCTCATCTCGACATTGGGTGAACTTCGTGAGATACTTGGGCATACTGTCACATTTCTCACACTTTATGTTTCTGAGTTTATCTTTGAGTGCCAACTTCCTCTAGTCGCTCTTGCTTTGGTATAGATCTGTCAACGCTTTCCACATCAAGAATGGAGAAGCCTTTCCATGGAGGCTGGACACAATGTGATCCCTCATGCCCTCCAACGGAATCCTTCGACACTTTGCTGTCTTATTTTTCCAATCCCCGACTTGAGCAGCATCAGTGGGTTTTGGGACATCCGTATCTTTGAACTCTTTCAACCCATTATCATCTAACACTGCCTCCATCCTGTCCTTCCATGCAATATAGTTCGAGTTGCCCTCAAGGGCATACTCCAATCGCAATCCGTTGAAAGACATTTCAACTTTGATACCAAGAAAACATTGCTGCAAATTCGAATTCCACCAGCTCAAAACTGAACTGCTTCCGATCTAAAATTCGTGAGAACGAAGTATTTCTTGTACATAGATCGACTGTATGGGCATTCAACGGATATATCACCTTTAAAAAGAAGGATGAATCCAGAGGCTACCTGGCCTGATTACAGACTCTGCCTTAAGAAATAAAACGTAGACACTTTCTGAATAATAGATCCGATGATCAATCCTCGCTTTGATATCATGTAGAAATCTCTTCTACAAATCAACCTGCTCTGATACCATGTAGAAATTTTATGAATAATATGACACTTATTCAACCGAGATTATCCTCATTATACACTATTGCAGAATGCATGCATAACACATAATCTCATCTACCATTGATCATCAATTTGCAAAAGCAGAAACAATTGCATGCGAATATAGAAGCATCAATCACACATAACACAATATTTCATTGGGGAAAGCATCTCGCTAAAAACCCCAAACTATCTGTATATTATATTGATTGAGATCATGTAACAATACACAATACAATACTAGCTCCACCTGTTACACACAATACAACTCAGATCTTAATCAACCACTGGCTCAAATCACCTCTGTTGCTTGCCTGCCTCCACTGCGCAATCTTGCATAGAGAATAGTTGAGAATTGCTGAACCATTCACGTGTTTCCCTTGTGTAACACTATGCAATCCTCATTGGCAACTCAATCCCACTGATTGTGCAAATCACATGCACAATTATAGTCACAACTGACAGTGGTCTTGCCCTTTCACTTACCTTTAACACTTATCTCCACTGAACTGTCCATGCACTGAGTTAACTGAAGTATTCTTCAGCTTCTTTATGAGTTAATAATTAGTGAATTAATTAATAACTAATTCACATCACTCAACATTAGTCAATTTGCCAGTTAGACTAACTACAACTAGTTCAACTAAGTCAAACTGAACACAACTCCATCAACTCCTGATCCAACTCCACAGAACTCGATCACTGAAGTCCTAACTGAAGTCCTCCATGCAATAGCTCAAGTTAACCCATAGGAACCACGTATTTTCTTCTGGCAGCTACATGTGCCACATCCGTAGCTCGAACTGAAGTGCTCCAAGAGAATAAGATAATGTTTAACAAACCATAACACCAACCATATGAACCAATACAAGCATACAAATCATGAGCAACAAACATATGAGACACAAAGATTTAACGTGAAAACCCTCTTGGAAGAAAAACCACCAAAGCTTATTTTTGTTATTCATGTAAAAATATGGGCACCTACTCTATTAGATCAATATGTTTGTGAGACACCACTCACAGGAAGCACAAACTCCCTTTTATTACTTGTTAGCACCCACTAGCAAGAAGCACCAACTCCCTCCTTTTGTAGACACTTGATCAACCTACAAGAAACACCATCTGAAGCACCAACTTCCTGGATTTGTTTCAAGCACCAACTTGTATCTCCTTGCATTTATGCAAGCACCAAATTGTAGGAGGCACCAACCTCCAAGCCTTCTCAGACACCCACTAGAGATGGAATCTCAACCTTCTTGTATGCAAGCTCCAACCCACACTCAAAAGAAAACTTATTTCTCACTGTAATTGGCAGGCGCTTTGTCTCTTTTCAGTGATGTTCTCCTCAAGATCCTTTTGGCCCACGCAAGACTCTTTCCTCTGCACACTCTGTAGCAACTCGTTGTTCTGATCAACAATCTACACTAATACACAACACTCTCTGCACTATACCCACTCTGCACTATACCCACTCTGCAACAACATACTCACACGAGATCTCTGCTCTCGACCTTCTCTTTTTCATCAGGCACACAAGGCCTCTTCTTAAAAATACGCTCACACTCAGATCTCTCCACACAACTTACACTCCATAACATATATATTCTCGGCCCTCTTCTATTCCACATGATTTCTCGTCCTCTCACAACAGCCCTGGCACACTCTGGGACTCTTTCCTATGCATAGGCACACTAAGCCTCTCTCTGTAGCACTGTCAGACTTGACCTCTCCTCAACAGTGCACACATGCATCGAGCACTCCACACATATCTATCAACAACGCTGCTTCCCCACTTTGCATAAATTCTCTCAGCGGTTTTGTTCCTCTCTTGCACTGTGATCAATGTTATCTCCGTGATCCATTATTTCACCATTCACCTGCCTGAGTGTACTCCTGTATTTGGAACTCCTTCCTGCTATTGCGTCTGATACATAGGCACTACAACATCATTAACCACTAAGAATGGGCTCCGTTCTCCCACCCATTGTTGCTGCATTAAACATGAGGATGGATGCCTGAGTGTTCCCACACCGAGACATAAATCCTTAGTCAACCTGCACACTCCAATAAGGCTCTTGTTCTTTCTATGAATAAATCTCTTGTCCCTGAGGATCTGATCTTCATTCAATTGAATGAAGCGTGTATGGGAGATTAGAGATAGATTATTTCAACTCAATACAGGCCCAACACACTTATTTAAAAATCGTGATCCTCGTTGCCCTTGACTCAACAATATTGATAGTTGCTATTTATTCTAGCGACCAACTCTTGTGCACGCATTTAATCTTAGCTTCCATCTCATTCATCCTTCATACACCTCTGTGCTGCAATCTCGGAGCCCCACATATTGTAACTTTATTAAGGTGTTATATGATGGAATATTACGAGAACCTGAAATTCTAAGCCTAACCTTTAGCCCCTTTCGCTTCGCCTCTTATTGTTTTTCCACCATAGGACCGGGTGATGTGATTGGTAGTATATCTCTTACGTGCTAATCTCTTTCAAGATCCTACCGAGGGCCTATCTCCTTGTGTTCTTTCTCTACACCCTTGGTTCTTTGGGCTCGACAACTAAACACCAACAACATCGAAGCTACCTGGAATCAAAACTTTCTCAAAGTGAAATTATGGAGGATTTAAGAAATCTCCGACCTCTGAAATATACTTTCCATGTAGCATCTCCATAGAAATTAGGTGCTAAGCCCTTCAGTATCCTACAGGGGGCCTATCTCCTTATGTTCTTGCTCTACACCCTTGGTTCTTTGGGCTCCATGACAAGACACCAATAACATCAGAGCTCCTTGGTATCATAACTTTCTCAAAGTGAAATTATGGAGGAGTTACAAAATATCCAACCTCCGAAATATAGTTATAGGGTGACATCATGCTTGTGTCATCATCCCCACATGGCGTCTCCTTAATGGTGACACACCACCAATATTTGCCACATTAAGCCACTCAGTAACGCTGAATCTGACTACCACGTGTCCTCTGTACAACCATGTCATGCTGATGTCATCTTCCACCATTAGATCCTAAGGGCGAACCAACTTCTGCCATGTGTCCCGCTCGAGGAGAGAGAAAGGGTCCCTTGGTGCTTAGTTTTGCAAACGATTTCCTTTGTAAATCCCTGCTCCCCGCAACCCTTGGCACTTTTAAAATAATTCATAATAAGAATTTAAAAGGTTCTGAATTCCCGAGGGGTCTGAAATTCGACATGCTTCCCTGGTTCCATGCTATCTCGAGTTTATTTTAATTAAACTTTCGAGCCTCCAATATTCCGACCTTCCATCTTCCTAAGCTTTTGAGCCTCTGAAATTTTGAATTTATGAAATTTAGGGTTCCGATATTCGACCTGCTTCTGATATTCTGTTTTCCTTGGTTATGAGGTTCTGAAATTCGGGGCCCCGATATTCCGACCTTCCGACACCCTGATATTCTGACCCTCTGAGGTTCTGAAGTTTCAAAATTTGGCCTGCTTCCTCGGTTCTTAAGTTTTGAAATTCAGCTTGCTCCCAGGTTTCAAGGTTCCGAAATTCGATCTTCTTCATGGTTCTGAAATTCGTCCTACTTCCCTGGTTCAAATGTTTTGAAATTCGAGCTGCTTCCAAGCACTTCAAGATCCTTACTTCGACTATCAATAACTTTTGATCCCAAGATCCATTTATGGAATTCCACATACCGTTAGAATTTTTTTTCAAAGCAAATCCTAGTGGAGAAGGTCTGATGCAGTCCTTGAGCCCATTTTCTACATAAAGATGGCTACAAACTCTCTGCTTTTCTTTGCACATTGACGCTTCTTCTTGTGCTTGGAATCCTAGAATCTTAGGCCAACACAATAATCTTTTTATGGCTTTTCCAATAGGCATGTCACTGTGATGATTCTCTACCAGAGACTACAGCAACCATGAAACTCCCCCTGAAACAAACATGCTAGCACATACATCCATGATAGTCTAGTTGACATCAATTCCAACATAATTTCTAAATTTCATGCAATACCAACTGCCCAACACATCTCCTAGCATGGGTGTTGACATAAATGCCAACAAGCTTACTGCCACTAGCCATCTAGACAATGCCAATTTTCCAACTACTTCTTGTCCTGATGATGGGTACTGATATGGACTTGAAACTTTGACTTAAAAACCAAACTATGGAGCATATTTTAGACTCCTCATCTTCACATCTAAGGTTGTAGTTTCTATTATTGACCGGGGTTATATGACTGAGTTATGGATTGATACTACATTATCACAGAGAAATGAATTGGTTGAGTTTTATGTTTGGTGCAATAAGGGATTAATATGAAGATAGAACTAAGAATTGACAGTGATCGTAGAGCAGTTTATTGTATCAATACTTATTTGTATTGATATTGGAGCACAGGTGGATCCAGTCTAAAAATTGTGAAACATGGTTCGTCGACTGATCAAGGTGGAAGGGTGGTGCAAGGAAAAAGAGTGGAGTCTCCTTCAGGTTGAAGCTTAAGAATACTTCAGGGTGGTGGGGTGGTGCTAGGGAAGGTTGGATATTGCACAGGGCAATGGAGCATCCACCCTGTTGCAGCTGATAAACAAGGTGTTGGAGCATCCTTCAAGTTGGAGCATGTAAATTGAGGCATTGGAGTGTCCCCTGATTGCAGTTGGTAAATCGGAGAGTCGGAGCATCATTTAGGCTAGAGCCTGCAAATCAAGGGGTTGGAGCTGAAAAATTGATGTCAATATTTGAAGGCAAATATTAAGAAGCATTCAATGGTTTTTGTTTCGGAGGGGTTTCCACCTAAAAATAACTATCTACTGTCTTTGTAGTTATGCATTGTTTATTGGTTTTGATGAATGTTTATGTTTATTTGAAGGTAATAATAATTAATGCTTTGTGAAATTAAAAATATAATAATTAGAAAGGAAATATTGCTTCACCCCCCTCCCAATATTTCCAACATCCAACTCAGAAGATTTGATTTTCTTTGTCGCTTCCATGCAATCTTTCTATTGATAATGGATACTCGTGATTCAAGAAATTAATGATGGAGGCTCTATGTCAACACTACATTCACAGTCAAAAACCTTTTCTTCCATGCTCAATAAGTTTCTATGCAACTTTGAGGAGGTATTTTTCATGATGTTCATGTGACTTTTTTTGTTTGAGCGAGAAATTGATTAATATATTTTTTTATCAAATTTGTTCGATTCGTTGACCAAATTTTTATCATATTTTCTATGTTTGTGTACATATGCAGACTATGAATCTTTTTCCCATGAACTTGGCATTGGGCATGTCAAAATCAATATTTAAATCCATATTTCCATCAATTAGTGTAGTGTCATGTTTGTATGCATCCTTAACCATATTTTGAGAGCGTGTGAGGTTATGTTTCTAGCTTTCCAATGCAATCTTGGTCTCTAGTTTATCATTTTTTTTTATATTCGAGGCAGGTATTTTGGAGCCATCTTTTGTTTAGATTGCCATGATAACAATATTTAAAGCTTGTTTGAACTTGTGCATGCTAAATTTGTTTTTTCATTGATTTAAGAATATTTATTCGACATATTTTATTGAACCTGAATATGTCAGATTCCGATGAAATTCTTCTTGGGTTAACTTTAACTGCTCATTCACATCAAGGTCCTCTTCTTTTAAAATATTGATATCAACATTGTTCTTTTGCAATTCCTACATGCAGATCCAAATTATTAATTCGGGCATTGTTTCTCAGCTACAGTACTCATAGATGCTTGTTGCACATTTTGGATTTAGAGATTTAACTCATTCTTCAAGTCTTGAAAGTCCTTTTAATGTTGCTATAGTAAACGATACTTATTTGTTGGAATTTTCCCTCAAAATGTGATTGTTTTTGTTCCAACTTGGATTCAAGTTCAATCTTGTCTTGCTATTGCCTTATTATTTGTATTAAATTTTTGATGGACCATATATTTATTGTGACTGTGGAAAATAATTTGAGGGGGGGTGAATCAATATTTCTTTTCAATTATTATTTTTACGAGTTAGATCAGTTATATTTAGAACACAAAATGGACAATAAGAATAAATGCTTTTATTAATATCTTCTTTGCTATAAATCAAGTACAATATATGTAGGGCTCCAACCCTAGATGAAGACACTGATCTTCAATCTCCCAGGCTCCAACCTTAGATGTAGACACCGATCTTCAATCTCCCAAGCTCCAACCTGTATTTTCCAAGCACCGACTTGGACTTCCAAGGCTCCAACCTTGTCAATTCTGAGGCACCAACCTCAAGGGCTCCAACCTGGTTTGTTGAGGATTCCGATCCTCTAGGGCTCCAACCCTATCCTCCAAGGCACCAACCTAATATTTTCGAGGCTCCAACCCTCAACTTCACTTCATCAAGATGTATTTGGTTTTACTTCACGACTCCCAATGTCTTCTTCAACAAGCCCTGTCAATCTTCGCTTAGTCTTCAATGCAGTCTCCACGTTACGTCATCAATGAAAAACTTGATTTCTTCACATGAATGTGTCTCTGCTATCCTTCGTGGTACTCAAACAAAATATCTCCAAAGTAACCTCATGATTGCTTCAATGCATAATAGTCTCCAATGATATCTCCAAGTTCAGCTAAAGCTTCTCAACAAGATGTCTTCAAATGGCTGCAAGAAAATTCTACAAAGGATTCTTCAATATGCTTACACACAACTCTTAGAGTGTTCTTTAACATGATATCAAAAATTGAAGTGTCCTTCAATTATGCTTCAATATAGGATTAACCTTCAATCAAGACTCAAGTTTGATTCACACAAGCTCCAAGATCTGATGTGTTATAAATCCAACTTCGAAAGGCCTTCAATGTGCTACAAAAAATAGTGCTTCAAGCTTTGAGGTTTTAGAAACTTTCCACAACTCTGAGCTATTTGAGGTCTTCACTGAACATATGTCTTAATATCCACCAATGTATAGTTCCAACACCACTGGTAAAGGTCTAATATTCTGCACTTAGGTACGAGCCTCCAAGTCTTCAATTTGAGCCTAAGGTTTGTTCACAAGTGTGATAGTTCGAGATTCATTGGACTGTGTTAATATATCATGCTACAAGTCTGGGGTGATGAAAAATCTGAGGTGAGGTCTTATGTCAATGCTGTAACTGCTGGTCTGAGCTTTTTTAATGAGTTTCCCCACAAATCTGACCTTTCAAGCGAACTACAATGATCACTGTCTTCGCTTATTTCTTATAAGTCTGAGGTTTAGTAAAGACTATTCTTCAAGGATACTGAGTCCCTACAACATATATCCAAGCCCTCACCGTCCACTGTAACTGTCTATGGATTAGTTTACCATAGATCCGAGCTCCTGTAGCCCTGTTCCCAAGGTCTATAACATGTTCCAGACTGTAATTGGTCCGAGGAATGTAGTATACACACAGGTCTGAGGTACGGTAGGATAGTCTGAGAGTATAAGTCTTTGCAGCCGCAAGTTTGAGCCCTCTCTCATATGTATGGTCCCTTGTAATGGGTTTTTTCTTCTAATCCGAGCCTCCAATGTATCACTATTAAAATATTTGCACTTATTCAACTTCTTAAATGACAATATTTGATAATGTTCTCCTCAGCCTCCTTTTAATTTTGTGCTCCTTCTCAGAAATGATCACCGAAATTGTCGAGGAGAAACGCAGTCTGAACTGTATATATAATGTTTTTTTGCAAGCCAAAGAGAAGTGACACGTCACTGTACGGAGGCCAACTTGAAAGACAAGGTGCAAGTCGGCGCACTGCCAATTTTTATTTTTATTTAAACTTGAAAATTCAGTATCTCACAAACTATTTGGAATTTCGGGGCAAGTAAGGGCTCATTAGAAAGAGAAAAAAATCCTCTTTGAAAAAATCTAGGTCCCATGTTGAAAGATTGCCTCCAAGTTGCCTAATTTTATTTTTCTTTGAAACTATCCTCAACTTTTGTGCATAAAATGTTTAGGACAACACGGGCTTCTTCTTTGTCACCAAGTGTTTTCAAGTGAGGTCTCCATTTGTTATGTCTTTAACCGTCACGTCATCAAGTGATCTCCAATTCCTTCATTGTCCATGTCATCAAACGTAATGTCACCATATATGTCATCCTGATAGTGCAGTGATATGTCATTAACCATATTCCACATTCATCAATTTGTTAGAGCAAGGGCTAGATCATCACAAGGAGAGATTCTTCATCAAGAGTCACTATGAGCATCAATAAGACAGACACCTTCATCAAGAGTAAGGACATCATCATGATTTCTAGGTCTTCTTCATCAAAAGCAAGGATACAAGAGGTTATGGTGTCTTCATGGTTAATTCAAGGACATCTAGGACATTATGAATAATAGGCATCTAGGGAAATACTTCTTCTTAGTGACTTGACATCATAATGGCATCATTAATAGATTGACATCTTTATTAATGGCATCCTTATCAAACAAGAGGGACTTATCATCATGAGCAAGGACATCATCATAATATGCATGAGGTTATGTTATCACAAGAATATTTGTTATCCCAATAGTACCATATTGACATCAATGACAACCTTAATTAACAATCTCCCTGTAAAAATTTTTGTTTTCCCACCCCGCTTTTCAGTTTCTCCTTATTTATCCCATGTAGTTAAATGCCTTTCCCATAAACATACATTCAACAAGCTGGAAAAAATAAATTTGCTGAAAACACAAATTCTGAAAAATTTACAGAATACTGAAAATTGCAGAAATAAAAATCAGCAATAATAAACAACCATTAAAACACATTAAAACACTGATATTTTTGGTCAACGTGACCCTGGAAAAACCCCCTACAACTCTTGGGGAAAACCAGTTTGAGAGCTCTTCTTTATTTATGGAAAATGCCTTTTTACAATGAGAAATTTCAGCGAAAATCAGCAAAAATCAGCAAACAAATTTCCAACTTATCTCGATTTCTGAGTCTCACAGCCCACTGGAAATTTCCAAACAGCAACACAATGCTGCACGACAACTGCACGGACGATACGGACAGCCGTACGGATGGTACAGATGGCTGTACGGACTATACATACATGCTGTACGAACGGTACGGACAAGCTGTATGGACCTCGATTTTTGTGCAGAAAATCAGCTGCTCCGATTTCTGTGCAAAAACAAATCTGCCTTTTACTATTTGCTCAGCAAAAATCTGCCTTTTATTGCTGGTTCTTTCAGCTTTTCTGATTTGCTGAAAAGCTGCCTGGTATGTGTGCCAAACTGCTGCCTCTTTCTCCTTTTTGTCCAGAAATCTCCCTTGCTCTCTTGCTCTCTTGCTCTCCTTCTCCCAATCTGCTCATGAAAGAATGAATGATCTTTTCCTCCTTTAACCCAACCCTAAATGACTTTTGGGTGATCCCT
>APFE030191980.1:84197-170569 GCA_000404065.3 Pinus taeda
CTGATCCTCTTGATCCCTGCCCACTGGATCCCTGCGACTGACTCAACTGCTGCTGAGGGTCTGGCTGATCCAGATACTCTAACTCCCGTGACCTCTTAAAGGCCCTGTCCTCCTCGAACTTCACATCCGGCCTAACAACAACTCTCATTCGTGCAGGAATGTAATCCAAAAGGCCTTTGAGGTCTCACTGTAGCCCACAAAGATACCCTTCTCTGCGGTGGGTTCTAGTTTGGTCCTCTTCTCCTTGGGTATGTAGGAGTATGTAATGCATCCAAAGATACGAAGATTACCAATATCAGGCTTCTTCCTAGAAAAAGCCTCCTCCGGAGTCATGTGCCCCAAGGCACGATGCGGACTCCTGTTCTGCAAGTAACCAGCTGTGTTGCAGGCCTCTGCCCACAAGAACAATGACAACCCCTGATCATGTAACATGGCTTTGGCAGCCCCTACGATGGATTTGTTCTTCCTCTCTGCAACCCCGTTCTGCTGGGGGTTGTAAGGAACAGTGAACTCCCTCCTAATGCTTGCCTCCACACAATAATCAGCAAACTTTCCAAGTGTGTACTCTCCCCCATTGTCTGACCTCAGGGACTTGATCTTTCGACTTGTTTGTGTCTCCACAAGAGCTCTAAACTCCTGAAACCACTTGAAGACCTCACTCTTGGTCTTCAAGAAATAAATCCAGGTTCTCCTGGAGTGATCATCAATGAATAAAACATAGTACTCATATCTACTCAAGGAAACACGAAACATCCGACCGCTCACATCAGAATGAATCAAATCAAGTATCCCAGTCGCTCTGCTGTCACTGCTGGGAAAAGGGGATTTGGCAAACTTGCCCATCGCACATCCTCTGCAAGGATCAAAGTGATCAATACTGAAATCTGGCACACTTATAGTGATCTCCCGCAAGGTCCTCAAGGCTCCATGATACATATGTCCCATCCTGCGGTGCCAAATCTCACATAGCTTAGAACTGCTAGCTCTACTGTCAGTACTACTGCTCAATGCCACAAGGGACTGGAATGCAAACTTGTACACCTTTGCATGGCGTACACCTATCACTCTAGCTGAATTAGCTGGAGTACCCCTGGGATACATCAACACCTGTCCTCCCCTTAACAGTACCTCATATCCTCTGTCCTCCAAAGCTGAGACGGATATGAGGTTCTTCCTCATCCCTGGCACATAAAGAACATCTGTCACTTTCAAGGGAGGTTTGGACTCCCTCTGAATGTCAGTGTCCCCACCTCGACTGCTCTAACAACTCTGTCATCACCGAGTACTACCTCTATATCAGTGCCACTCTTTGAAAGCTCCGAGAAGTACTCACGGACTCCTGTCATGTGACGTGAAGCCCCATTGTCCACATACCAGATACCTGAAGATGCTCCGCTAATCGAGGGAAAAGCATGCTCCCTCTGAACCTGTGTGGCAGGTGTTCCTACACTAGAGGACTCATACATAGTGAACCCGAACTCCCGGTCAAAACGAACTGCAAAGTCCTCAACCTTTGCTGAAGTTGCCACGCTTTAGTTCTTCCCCTTCTTCTTCTTCTCCGGACACACAACTGCATAGTGTCCCATCTTTTGACAATTCCAACACTTCACCTTGGAATAGTCCTTCTGTGTGTTACTCTGTTTACCTTTGCCTTTGCCCCCACCATTGCTTGTGGAAGCCTGCTTCTTCCCTTTGCCTTTCTTGCCTCCTGCTGACAGTGCTACATCCTCATCCTGCTCAATTGGCTTGACTGCCCCAAGCTGACATTTCCTGATCTCTGTCTGAATGCAATCATCCCAAAACCTCTCCCATGTGGGAAGGGTCTCATGTGCACAAATCCCATCAGCAAAGTTCATCCATGAACGGGGGAGGCCATTCACTGCAATCTGCACCAACTTAGTGGGTGGAATGGCCTCTCCAATTGCTGCCAACTCATCTCTCACATTAGTAATCTTTGTGAGATATTCAACTGCACTATCATTACCCATCTTAATGTTCTTCAGCGTCTCCTTTAGGACCATTTTCCGGTTCATTGGTACTCTGGTAGAGATTGGACAATGCTGTCCACATCTCATGGGCATTGCTCTTTCCTCTCACATGAGAAATGCAATGGTCTTTGACTCCGTCTAAAATCAGCCTCTTACCCTTGTTGTTCTTTTTATGCTACTCAGCCAACTGAGTAGCATCAGTAGGCACAACAACACGGTTTTGTGTTGTATGCACCATGATATTCTAGACTTCTGCCTCCTCAAAGATACTTTGCATTCTCTCCTTCCAAATGCTGTAATTTGTATGCCCATCCAGCCTATCCTCCACCCTCAATCCCAATGACATCCTGCTGTCCTAAAACTGAAAAATAGCACTACTGTAGTAAAGATAAAACCTGTTGTTTATGGAAAATCAGCTTGATGGAATTTTCTGAGTGAAAAATCAGTTGCTGTAATTTTTCTCTTTTGCTGTCCCAAACTGCGCTTCAGCACTCAAGCTCTGATACCATCTAAAAAAATTTGTTTTCCCACCCCGGTTTTCAGTTTCTCCTTATTTATCCCATGTAGTTAAATGCCCTTTCCCATAAACATACATTCAACAAGCTGGAAAAAATAAATTTGTTGAAAACACAAATTCTGGAAAATTTACAGAATGCTGGAAATTGCAGAAATAAAAATCAGCAATAATAAACAGCGATAAAAACACATTAAAACACTGATATTTTTTGTCAACGTGACCCTAGAAAAACCCCCTACAACTCTTGGGGAAAACCAGTTTGAGAGCTCTTCTTTATTTCTGGAAAATGCCTTTTTACAGTGAGAAATTTCAGCGAAAATCAGTGAAAATTAGCAAACAAATTTCCAACTTATCTCGATTTCTGAGCCTCACAGCCCACTGGAAATTTCCAAACAGCAACACAATGCTGCAAGACAACTGTACAGACGGTACGGACGGCCATACGAATGGTACGGATGGCTGTACGAACATTACGGACAGGCTGTACGGATGGTACGAACAGGCTATACGGACCTCGATTTTTGTGCAGAAAATCAGCTGCCTCGATTTATGTGCAAAAACAAATCTGCCTTTCACTGTTTGCTCAGCAAAAATCTGCCTTTTATTGCTGGTTCTTTCAACTGTTCTGATTTGCTGAAGAGCTGCCTGGTATGTGTGCCAAACTGCTGCCTTTTTCTCCTTCCAGTCCAGAAATCTCCCTTGCTCTCTTGCTCTCCTTCTCCCACTCTGCTCATGAAAGAATGAATGATCTTTTCCTCCTTTAACCCAACCCTAAATGACTTTTGGGTGATCCCTAAATCCAATGGATGAGATAGATTTAGATCAATGGCTGAGATTAAATGCACATTTAAATCTCACTTTCTATTTTTTAATTCACCCACTTTAATAAAGACCCACTTAGTCATTTATTTCCAAAGTCACTTTTCCTTTCTAATTTTTCATTAACTTTATAAAAGTCACTTTAAAATTAGACTTAGTAACTTTATCACTTAAAGTCACTTTTAAATTAGATTTTAACTTTATAAAAATTATAAAGTCACTTTAGGAGAAAAATTAAAATCTTTTGGACACTTTTCCCTAGGCCAAAGATCAAAGCCTAAGAGAACCACCTGTCCTCCGGTACCAAATTTCAACACTCCCCCTTTGTCATTGATGACAATATTCTTTCCATTCAACATTCTCTCCCCCTTTGACATCAATGGAAAAGAGGGTGCCCAAGTACTCCATTGACAAGTTGGTTCTTTTCATCATATTTTATTTATCAATAGTAGTTCTTCACAGTTATGCTACTTCCCCTATCATGGTGCTCTTCCTTCTAGTAATGTGGTCCATGATATATGTGTTTACATTTATTCATGTGATGAACCAACTCGCCCTGCCTGCATAAAATTCTTTAGCTTCTTTAAACAAGAAATATTTCTGCCTTGTGATCAAGTGGAAGAAATATTCAACAATAGTCCATCGGATAAGTAAGGAATCATGTTATTCAATGGAGTTTCTCCCAAGAGACGATCTATCAAAATATGACTGTCCATGTGCGACTCATCAAGAATTTCATAGGGCCCATTCACAGATAGCTTCTGCAAGAAAGATTAAGAATCATAAGCTCCCCCTAACAGTATGCATTGTCTCCTTTGGTAGAGTCTCATTATCAAACACTTGGAATATCAAGGATGACTTCATCAGATCAACAACATGTGTTGTTGTC
This sequence comes from Pinus taeda, assembly GCA_000404065.3. Taxonomy (NCBI): domain Eukaryota; kingdom Viridiplantae; phylum Streptophyta; class Pinopsida; order Pinales; family Pinaceae; genus Pinus; species Pinus taeda. The sequence goes on from APFE030191980.1 coordinate 88,411, forward strand.
TGAAGTTTCCAAGAGACTTTTGGATCCAATTTGATTCTTTCTCCATATTTATGTAACTTTCTTTTATCGCTTGGTTTTCATGGTTCTAGCATGTGTAGGAACCCAAGTCGAGTTACAATCACATGCCATATGTCCAAATTTTTAGCAATTGAAGCACTCCATCTTGTTTATGAATGAGTAATCATGATTTATCTTTATCTTTGTGATATGTCATACAATCTTTTTCCATGTGCCCAAAATTTGTACAAGAATAGAAATAACCAAGAAATATACTTTGGTACCCAGGAGATGAAGATTTACTTGATGCACTTCTGAAGTATTTTTTCCTTGGGATTCTTTGATGATATTCATTGTCTTTTGCATTCTTGACACCATCTGCAAGTCTCCTTGGAGTAGGATTTCTTCCCTAATTGTCTTGACTCTTCTCCTTGCCTTTACTGGAACTGGGAGAATCAACATTTCTTTCTGGCTTCCTCACATCCTTGTTGTTTGAAGCATTATCATTCTTGCTTGAGGATTCACTTGCATAGCCAAGACCTGATTTATCAAGGGGAGACCTTTGATGACTTAGGATGTCATCTAGGATTTGAGAACTTCTAAAGTTCTTATTCAACAGTCAACTTCCTTTTTAAGAAAGACAATTTCTTCCTTCATTTTCTTGCATTCTTCATCCTTCTTTCATAGAATTATCTCCATTTCTTCATCCATCTTGGTTGCTTCACATGATTGGGCCTTAAGAGAAGTGATTTATGATCTTAACTTGGTGATTTCATCATCCTTTTCTTCTAGTTGGCATATCATGGCGTTTCTCTCCTTTTCTGCTTCATCAACTTGTCCTTCTATGAAGGCTAAAGTTTCCATCACCTTCTTAGCTGCTTGTGCTTATTTCCTTGCTTTTTCTAGTTGAGATCTAAGAGAGGATACCTCTTCCTTGTATTGACCAATCTCTGCTTCAAGTTTTTTCAAGCTCTTGAGTCTTTGTTCAAGGCGGCTTGACAAAGTTTCTTTTTCTTTGCCTTATCCAATTGATTTGTCATGGATATGACTTCTTCATTATGCTTTTTTTTTTGTTTTGACGAAATTCCTCCTTAAGTTTGGTGAGATCCTCATATCTTTCTTGTACTTGAAGCTTGAAAAGGTCAACTTCCTTCCTTGTCTTGTCTTGGTCACTATCTTGCACTTTCTTCTTAAGTTCCTCATTTTCCTTTTTCAAACTGTTAATCTCTTCCATGGAAGCTATAAGTTTAGTCAGGAGATCTTCTTCAAAGCCTTCTTTGCTCTCTTCTTCTTTTAGGTCTTCTTTGGCCTTTATGCCATCATTCTTATTTTCAGCTTCCTTGATGGGTTATGGATTTCCTTCTTGCTTTCCATCATATTTTTGACTAGAGGTCATGGTCAATGATCCTTTTGAGTGAAGGTCATGAAGTTTGTCGCATATATCTTTTGTTGATGAACATTTTTCCAAATTGGCCTTTATAGAATTTGGTAGCCTATTAACAATTGTCTTCATTGCTCTTGTATTGTACTCCTTGGATTCATCATCCATCTTGTTATCAATAATCACTAATTCCCATACTCCAACACCTTGAGCCATTAAGAAATTTCTCATTCTTACCTTCCACACATCAAAGTTTCCATTGAACACTGGAATTTTCTCAATTTGATTGTCTTCAGTTTTCAAGGTTGAGGAAGAGACATCTTTAGGAGAATTGGAGGCTTTCTTCCTTGGCTTTTCCATTTGTGTTCTAAGGATCAACCTTCAAGCTCCTAGGATTTGAGTGAAGGTACTAGCTCTTTTACCAATTGTTGGAAATACTGAGGGAGGGGTGAATCAATATTTATTTTCAATTTTTATTTTTACCAGTTAGATCACTAATATTTAGAACACAAAATGAACAATAAGGATAAATTATTTATTTAATTTCTTCTTCGCAATAAATCAAGTACAATATATGTAGGTCTCCAACCTTAGATGAAGATAATGATCTTCAATCTCCCAGGCTCCAACCTGTATTTTCCAAGCACTGACTTGGACTTCCAAGGCTCCAACCTTGTCAATTCTTAGGCACAAAACTCAGGGGCTCCAACCCTATATCTAGTTCAGGCTCGAACCTAGTTTCTTGAGGACTCTGATCCTCTAGGGCTCAACCCTATCCTCCAAGGTATCAAAATTGCCTTTTCAAGGCTCCAACCTCTTGGGCTCCAACCCCTAATTTCAATTCATCAAGATGTATTTGGTTTTACTTCATGACTCCCAATGTCTTCTTCATCGAGCCCTATCAATCTTCGTTTAGTCTTCACTATAGTCTCCACGTTACGTCATCAATGAAAAAATTGATTTCTTCACATGAAGGTGTCTCCGTTGTCCTTCATGGTACTCAAAAAAAATATCTCCAAGTCACCTCATGATTGATTCAACGTATCATAGTATCCAATAATATCTCCAAGATCAGCTAAAGCTTCTCAACAAGATGTGTTCAAAGGCTGCAAGACAAACATACAAAGGCTTCTTCAATATGCTTACACACTACTCTTAGAGTGTTGTTTAACAAGCTATCAAAACTTGAAGTGTCCTTCAATTATGCTTCAATATAGGATTAACCTTCAATCGAGACTCAAGTCTGCTTCACACAATTTCCAATATCTGAAGTGTTATAAATCCACCTTCGAAAGGTCTTCAATGTGCTACAAAAAATAATGCCTCAAGGTATGAGGTATTAGAAGCTCTCCACCACTCTGAGCTATCTAAGGTCTTCACTGAACATATGTCTCAATATCCAGCAATGTATGGTCCCAACACCACTACTAAAGGTCTAATATTCTGCACTTAGGTTTGAGCCTAGGGTTTATTCACAAGTGTGACTACTTGAGCTTCAGTGAACTATGTTAATATATCACGTTACAAGTCTGGGGTGATGAAAAATCTGAGGTGAGGTCTTCTTTCAATGCTGTTACTGTTGGTCTGAGATTTTTTAATGAGTTTCCCCACAATTATGACCTTTCAACCGAGCTACAATGATAATTGTCTTAGCTTATTTCTTACAGGTTTGAGGTTTAGTAAAGACTGTTCTTCAAGAACACTGAGTCCCTACAACATATATCCAAGCCCTCACCTTCCACTTTAACTGTCTATGGGTTAGGTTATCATAGATTTGAGCTCCTATAGGTCTGTTCCCGAGGTCTGTAACCTGTTCCAAACTGTAATTGGTACGAGGAATGTAATATATACATAGTTCTGAGGTACTATAATATAGTACGAGGGTATAAGTCTTTGTAGCCACAAGTTTGAGCCCTCTCTCATATGTCTGGTCCCTTGTAATGGGTCTTTTCTTCTAATCCGAGCCTCCAATGTGTCCCTGTTAAAATATCTGCACTTCTTCAACTTCTTAAATGACAACCCAATCACAAAAGTATGCCTAAAACGTATTTGATAATGTGCTCCTTGGCCTCATTTTAATTATGTGCTCCTTATATGAAATGATCACCGAAATTGTCAAGGAGAAATGCAGTCTGAACTGTATATATAATGTTTTTTGCAATCCAAGGCGAAGAGACACGCCATTGTATGAAGGCCGACTTGAAAGACAAGGTGCCGGCCGGCTCACTGTCAAAAATATATTTTTTAACTTGAAAATTCAATATCTCACAAACTATTTGGAATTTCGGGGCAAGTAAGGGCTCATTGGAAAGAGGAAAAAATCCTCTTTAAGAAAATATAGATCCCATATTGAAAGATTGCCTCCAATTTGCCCAATTTTATTTTTCTTTGAAACTGTCCTCAAATTTTGTGCATAAAATGTTTAGGACGACAAGGGATTCTTCTTTGTCACCAAGTGTTTTTAAGTAAGGTATCCACATGTTATGTCTTTAATCATCATGTCATCAAGTGATCTCAAATTCCTCCATTGTCCATGTCATCAAATTTAATGTCACCATATATGTCATCATGATAGTGCAATGATATGTCATTAACCCTATGCAACATTCATCAATTTGTTAGAGCAAGGGCTAGATCATCAAAAGGATAGCTTCTTCATCAAGAGTCACTATGAGCATCAATAAGACAGTCACCTTCATCAAGAGTAAGGACATCATCATGATTACTAGGGCTTCTTAATCAAGAGCAAGGATACAAGAGGTTATGGTGTCTTCATGGTTAATTCAAGGACATCTTGGACATTATGAATAATAGGCATGTAGGACAAGACTTATTCTTAGTGACTTGACAACAAAATGACATCATTAATAACTTGACATATTTATTAATGGAATCCTTATCAAACAAGAGGGACTTGTCATCATGAGCAAGGAAATCATCAAAATATGCATGAGGTTATGATATCACAAGAATATTTGCCATCCCAATAATATCATATTGACATCAATGACAACCTTGATTAACAATGACAAAGTTGTCCATTGAATCTGCAACTTCCTCAAAAAATTCCTAGAGTTGTTTATATTTGGAAGCATCCCATATTATCATTTGTTAAATAGGGGATTAGTATTTCTATTTGATTGTCCTCCTTTTGGACCTTCCCTTTCCAATGAATTTTCCCGTGCTGCTAAAAAGGTAAATGCTAGAGTACAGTGATGTGTGGTTTGACGGTAAGTCACATGGGCGAAGCCCGGAAAGACCAAAGTTCAAATCTCATTGAGTACAATGACCTGCTGTGGTGGCGGCTAGAGGGGCAGATTCCCCTTTCCTGTGAGTCTGCTCTTGCTAAAATCATAGGAACTTAGTATACCCGACTTGCAGGTGGTTGGTTATGCTCTTGGTGTTATAGTGGCAGCTATGAGGTTTGATCCTGGGTCTCCCATAGATTAGGCCTGGCAGTTACCGATTCACCATGTGGTTAAAAAAAAAGAAGGTAAATGCTAGGAGGCATTATCTTCTTCTTCAATAGGTTCTAATGAATCAACTGAAATTATGTCAGGGGACGTAATCCTAGGAAAAGAGGAAATAGGAGTTTTTGATATGATATCAGTGGTGACAATTCTGGTTTGTTCCTTAGTTATCCATTTGTTGTTTCCTTTATTAAACTCTTGACTACGATTCCGTTGAAGTGAAAAAATTTATTAGATTGAGAATTATCTCCTTGAGACTGACCTGGTGTAGTCTTTTATCTTTGCTCCTTTTGAATGGGCATAATAGAGGTTTGTGCCTTGTCTTGACCTTGTGTAGTCTGAACCTGTTCAATTTGAGTATTTTTAACTAAATCCAATTCAACATGTGGTTTTTGTTCAATAAGTATTTCAATTTGTGACTTGGATATTTCCATATTAAGATTCTTAACCAATTATTCTTCCATCAAAGTTTGATTAGTTGGAGGTTGATCTATTTGAGTATCCTGCACTTGAATGTTATTAGACTGTGTATTAGTTGGTAATGGTGGAGATGAAACTGAAGTACATGCTTGTTTCTGACCTTGTGACTTGACATCTGTCATGAAGTGTGCTCCTAGGGACACCTTCCTTCTTTGGAAAGCATAAAAATAATTTCTTTGAACCCTTTTAAAGACATTATTAAAAGATATGTCCTCATTATTGTATTTCTTAAATCCTCCCAAGGAATCACAATGATTTGATACAATATCCAATGGATCATGTTTTTTTAAGCATTATGCAAGCTAATTTGATGTTTTCTAATGTTGTAGCCTCCAATTTGACATGATTGACGTTAAATAATGAATATACTACTACTTGAATAGGAAATGTAGGCCAAATTATTTTAGATCTTGATTGTGAATCTTTAGTTTTCCCAATACCAATTGTTTGATATGCTATTTTCCTTAAAGCCAACCTGTTAGGTACGTATCTTGGCATAACATGGGGTGGTGCTTGACAGACAAAAAATATTATATATGAAAAAGTTTCATATATGTATTAGTGCCCAGTTTGGTAAATTATTTGTATTGCTCTTATAAACCCGGGGGGTGAACAAGCAAAAAATATTTGATACAAGGGAATGATAACATAGCGAAAAATCTATTAGAAATGGTCTTTCACGTTTACATCCTATAATTTTGAATGATACATGTGAATGGGACCATCATTAGGTTTCCATTTCCAATCATTCGAGGAAAAAATAATTTTAATGCATATGGAATCATAAGATTACAAAAAAAAAAAAAAATAATATATATATATTATATATATATATATATATATATATATATATATATATATATTATATAAATAAATAAATAAATAAATAAAATTTAGTTGTAATTCCTAGTGGTTGTTGTGTTGTGTTATATTCTTTCCACGACTAGCCCACATAGTTAACTAGGGGGTTAGAGGGGGGGTCACATGGGGTTTGATGCACACCTGTAACCCCACTTTATGGGGTCCAGGGTAGCGCCCCAGAAAATTTTGGTTTTGGAACCTATGTTAGGTTGGGCGGACCCACCTATGGTTTTGTGCATGATTTTCGCACATGTTTTTTGGATGCGACGGTTTTTCGGTCCATGGTATTGGACGCGATGGTTTTCGGTCCATGGTATTGGACGCGATGGTTTTCGGTCCATGGTATTGAATGCTTCAGCTTGTATAGATATGTATTGTAACATTGAAAGGAACATAATGAAAAAACAAGCTGGTAGTCCTGGTTTTGGGATCTAGGGGAAAATCTTTGTGTATATGTGTTTTATGTGTTATTCTCTCGTACTGTTTATTTTCTGTGTTTTAGAATTCGTATGCAGGTAATTTCTGTACGGGGTTAAAACCTACATTTGGTATTGGACCAGTTTTGGCTTCAAGGGGATGCCTTTGTTGCTGAGGGGTTTTGCTCAACCCTGTGGTAGACCCTGTTTAGTGGGAGATCTGTGAAATCGATTTTGTTAGTGAAAGAAGATGGCGAGCAGTGGAAAGATAGAGATCGAGAAATTTAATGGTCAAAGTTTTGAATTGTGGAAACTCAAGATGGAGGATCTGTTGGTGGATAAAGATCAATGGATCGCGGTAGATTTGGGTACTAAACCAACGGGAGTGTCCGATGAAGAATGGAAGAATTTGGATCGAAAGGTATTGAAAACAATACGATTGTGTGTCTCAGATGCAGTATTACTAAATTTATCAGGGGAAGCTACGGCAAAGGCTTTGTGGGACAAGTTAGGGACTTTGTACCAATCTAAGTCTCTGGTGAATAAATTGTTCCTGCGGAAAAAAACTATATAACCTGAGGATGAAAGATGGAGACTTGGTGACAGAACATCTGAACACATTTAATACTGTGGTAAGTTAGTTATTATTTTTGATATTAAAATTTTAGATGAAGATAAGGGTGTCAGTTTGTTGCGTTCTCTACCAAATTCGTGGGATAGTCTGGTTATTGCAATAGGTAGTAATGCAAATGCCTTGAAGTTTGATGAAATAGTCTCATCCTTGCTGACGGAGGAGATGAGACAGAAAAACACAGAGAGCTAGAATGGTGATGCTTGTCTGTACGAGGACTGTTACGCAGTAATTTGTCACCGTCCGTCACCGTCCTTGTCGCACCCCCACTGTCACACATTGGAGGACACATTTACGGACCTGTGACCAGTGACATAATTTGAAAACACTTGCATTGAGGCCTCCTGAGTATGAAGTTCAATAACCCTGAAGACACCTTCTGAAGATTAGCCTTGGAAAATGCCTTTTTCCCATTAGCGCGGGCCCACAGTGTATTACCCCGCGCCAATGGCTCAGCCCTTACAAAGAGGGCGCGCCCATAAGCGCTCTGTCCTAGAGCATGGCCCGCGCCACACAATTTGGGCATGATTTTTGGCTAGCGCATGCTAGAATGCTTTTTCCCCTATGACTCACTCAGTTCCCTGAAGGAAAAAGCCCATAAAAGCAGCCGGGCCTCGGCTTTTCTATCCAAGGCAATGGCTATTATGAGACATTACCAAAACTCAGAATGTGTCCACATACAATGCATATCTCCTCTCCCTTTATCTATAAAAGCCTGTCTCCCCATAATGAACAGGCTAGTTTTTGGAGGCTAAAGCAAAAGAGTGAACGAGCTAGTGTGAGAGAGATAGTTTTTTGAGCTAAGAGTTGAAAGAAAGGTTATGCTGCCGGATTGTAGAGAGAGAAAGTGACTTTGCAAGACGTGTCAGACTGACTGCCCACCCAGCTAGAGGAGTTTTACAGCGTCAAGCCTTAAGTGGTTGTAATTTCTTCTCTCATTTCTATTTAATGATAAGCGATTGTCATTATGGTTTCATTCGTGTGTTATACTGGTAATATGTGAATTGTATCTTGCTTGACTGGTACATAGTTGTATGTTTTGGATTTTATGCTTGTTTGTGGGTTATTCTTCATTTGTGCAGGTGTCCCAGCGTGGATAGCGACCGGCCAGAGATAGAGGATAGGAGCGACACTTCTCCCACAACAAACAAGCGTTGGATCCCAGGTTGGTCTCCCTGACCGACTTCTAAATTATATAGCTAGGAACTTGCATGCAGCGTGATTGATTGTTGCTAGACCCCTGTGGGGCTAGTGGGATCCACCTCTGTCCGCAGAGGGGATTTACCTCCGCAACACGTATCACTACCTTGGTTGACCTACAAAGACAATTTTTAAACCGCTGGGAAGTGAAAAAGGATCCTCTTCAAATTCTGGCCGAATATGAGCAAATCAAAAGAAACGCTGGTGAGTCGGTCCAAGATTATTGCATTAGATTCAATTCAGTTTATAACGAAATTCCAGATCATCTAAGGCCACCTGTGGGACTAGCCATGGTGAAGTTCTTGGATGGTTTTGATGCTGACATGGCTTATTAATTGAGAGAAAGAGAACCGGCCACAATGGAAGACATGCAGAAGATAGCGGTCAGCGTTGAAGCAAATCTGCTGACTAAGAGAGCTAGAGCAAAGGCAGAGAAGAAGGTCATTGCAAAGGAAGAATCTTCCTCGGTAGATCAGCTACTTCAGAAGGTAGAGCAGATGCTTGAAAGAGTGAAACTTGACAAACCGGAGCCACAAGTTAGAAATCCTAACTTTCGTGGGCAGCAACAACCACAATATAGAATAAGACAGAGAGATCAGCAAGCCCAAGAGCAGACTGCACAATAGCCGGTACAGACACCTTTGCAGCAAAATTTTGTGCATGGACTGGAATCAGATGAAGACGGGAATGTAATAGGTGAAGAAAATCACCTCTTTACTACTGATGATTTGCCTATTTATCTCACTGAGGATGAAGAGTATGCAGAGAGTTCAGCTGTACACAAAAACGTAGATTTCATTATAACAAATGACATCGTCTTGGAGGAAGAATCCGATGAATACCAAAGAGGCTATATGAATGCTTTGTCTGCCCAATAGCAGCAATATTCACTTAGAAACAAAGATGTGCCGATCAAACCAATTCATAAAAGGAAGGAGGTTGAGGCATCAGAGAATGATTTAGTAGTTACACAAAGGAAAGGAAAGGAGGCGGTTGATCTAGAGAGCAACAAATCACCATCAGCAGAACAATCACATCAGCAAGTTGCATCGAAAGAAAAGGAAAGGAAAGAAATCCCAGTCAAAGAGGTAGAAAAGATTCCTGCTTTTAATTTGGAAAATGAGATTTCTAAATTAAAGGTATCCATCCCCTTGACTGAATAATGAAGAACAATATTTATAAAGGACAAGTATCTAAAATGTTGAATTTGGACCCAATGTCCGACATGGTGAATGTCGAAGATGATCAACCTGAAATGATTTTTGGTTCAACATCGAATGGTGAGTCTTCTGATAGTGATGTGCCACCATTTTATATCAGTTTAAGATTGCATGATTTTGTGTTACATAATGCCATGTTCGATTTCAGAGCTTCTCACAATCTCATGCCCAAGGCAATCATGGATAAACTTGGTCTGGATATCACACGGCAATATCATGATCTCTATTCGTTTGATTCCAGCAGAGTAAGATGTATAGGTCTCATCAAAGACTTGGTTGTGAGTTTGGATCAGCTCCCAATGAAGAATGTTTTGATGGATGTTGTGGTAGCAGATATTCCTCCAGGTTGGCATGCTTCTTTCCAGGTCTTGGGTAGTAAATTAAAGGACCACTACAGCTAGATTTTCCTATGCAACGATTCAGTGTTTGACAAATGAGGGAATTGTATCGGGACAAAAAAATTGAAGTCATGATCACAAGCAAGGAGAAACCAATAAATCATCCTATTAACTATGTACATACAGATTTAGAGTCTTTTGTTTGTATTCAGATAGTTTAAATGATATAGATAGTCAGTTAGTAGAAGTAGATAATATTCCGGAAATAATAGAAAATTTCAGAGAAATTTTAAAGAAAGAAGGACAAGAACAGCAGAACACCATTGGGCAATCAGCTGAAAATAATGGACAGCAAGCAGACAAGGCACAACAAACAGATTTCCAGCACTTGCAAGAGGAGGAAGAAGGTTTGTGGACCATGTATTTCATTGGAGCAGTGGGAAATGATGGCGCTGGAATTGGAATTTGGGTACGCAGTCCTTTCTCCGCCCCAAACAAAGTCCCTAGTAACGTGTGGGTATGCTCTTACAAGTTGGCTTTTGATGTTCAAATAATGAAGCTGAGTTATGAAGCTCTGATGCTGGCCTAAAGATTCTAAGTTGAATGCTAAGAGTATTTCAGTTTATGTTGACTCCGAATTGGTTATCAAGTAGGTCAGAGGCGAATATCAAGCAAAGCATCCTAGGATGCGGGCTTACCGTAATGCAGTCCTAGACATTTTAAAATTATTTTCAGAATACACCTTGACATGTGTGCCTCGTATACATAATAATATTGCTGATGCTCTTGCTAAGGCAGCAAGGAGTTTGAAGATCCCAATGAACTCCAGCAATAAATTTGAAATCCATGTTAAGCATCATCCAACCATTCCAGACAATCAGAGATATTGGCAAGTGTTCCAAGATGATGAGGAGATTGATGATTTTTTGCAAAACAAAGGCAAGTTCAAAGAGACCTCAATTGGTGAAGAAAATGACGACGGTAAAGGTAATGGTACAGATGAGGTGCAGATCAATGAAATGGACGTGTTCCAGCTGAAGAATAACCTTATTCCTAAAGGCTTGATACCTCTAGAAGAACTCTTTGATCAAGATGATGTAGCCCACAAGCCAACATTGTAGCCAACAGAGAAGGGTGTGGAAGAGGTCAACATCGGAACAACTGCTAATCCTAAATTGGTAAAATTGTCCAAAGCATTGCCGCCAAAGATTAAGGACAAATATATCAGTTTGATATCTTCATTTGCAGATGTGTTTGCTTGGGACTATTCTGACTTAAAGACATATGACACCAATATAATTCAACAAACTATACCCATCAAGCCCAATCAAAAACCATTCAGACAAAAGTTGAGAAGGCTAAATCCAAAGTTGCTTCCATCTATTGAAAAGCAGATAAACAGGTTGTGCAAATCAGGGATCATTGTACCAATTAGATTTTTGGATTGGATCCCCAACTTGGTGCCCGTACGGAAGAAGACATGTGAGATTCGCTTATGCATTGATTTTAGAAATCTCAACAAAGTTTCATTAAAGGACAACTATCCACTGCCCAAAATGGACCATATACTTCAGCGAGTAGTGGGAGCATCTCGTATGTCACTGCTTGATGGTTATTCCGAATATAACCAAGTTTCTGTCCATGAAGATGACCGAGACAAGACAGCGTTCACCACTCCATGGGGAACCTTTCATTACGCTAAAATGCCTTTTGGTTTGAAGAACGCAGGTGCCACATTTCAACAGGCAATGGACTTGGCTTTTGCAAATGAGAAGGATGTCTTTTTGGTGGTGTATTTGGATGATTTGACGGTGTTTTCCAAATCTGATGAAGAGCACATGTACCATCTTAAAACTGTCTTCCAAAAGTGCAGAAAATATGGCTTGTCGCTGAATCCAAAGAAGAGCTTTTTTTGCCATGGAGGAAGGCAAACTAATCAGGCACATTATCTCAAAGGATGGCATTCATATTGACCCAACACGTGTGCAAGCAATTCAGCAAATCGATCTGCCCCAAAATAAAAAAGAGATACAATCGTTCAATGGTAAGATGATTTTTTTACGCCGCATTGTACCTAATCTTGCTGAGCACCTAAGAGAGATGACAAACATGCTTAAGAAAGACATCCAAGTGAAATGGATGGAGGAGGCTGTAAAATATTTCAATTCGGTCAAATTGGCTCTTTCCTCAGCTCCAGTTCTAGTCAGTCCGGACTACACTCAAGATTTCATATTGTTTTCATTTGCTTCAGAGCATACTATGGCAGTGGTGTTATTGCATAAAAGAGCATAATCAGGGGCGCGGCACACAGAGGGCGCGACACACACAGAGCCAGCCCGCAGTTCAAGTTTTCAACCGGCGCGACGCACACCCAGGGCGTGGCGCACTGGGTTTTGCGCGTGGCGCACACAAACCAAGGGCTGAAATAGTGCCAAATCACTTCAAATTTTTTTTGAAGCCCATCAAATTGAAAGGTAGGCTCTATGACATCACTTGTTCATCAAATTTTATAAATGATATGGTGGTTTATAGCGATGATTGAATGCCACCAAATTCATAAAATCAACCACAAGAAATCACCAAAAACCATGATGGCTAGGGTTCCTAAGGTGTGGTGTTAGTGCCAAGGTTCATTTGACCCCTCATTTTCCCCTCACCTACCATTTTTTCCTACCCCTCTTTTCTCATTTTTCCTATTATCCCTACCCTAAAATACTACCAAACCCTCTCCCTTATCCCTCCAATGTTTGGTCAACATAACACCCCAAACCCTACCTTGTCAAAACCCCAAACCCTACCCTGTCAAAATACCCAAACCCCTCCCATATCCCTAAACAAACTTCTCCCTATAACCCCTATTCCCATCACATTACTCCCGTCCTAATACTTCCTGTTTCATTGTTCCCCTTGGTGACAGATATCACAAAGGCACCCAGCCTCACACCATCATCAAATGGCAGCCTAGGTACAGTACACACAACAGTCATGGCTTCACAACATTCATCAGAGTATGAGATGGAGACACAAAGTGACTCATCCTCAGAAGAGCAGGCTCCCAGGAGTCATCACAAGAGTGGCAAACATGTCAGGGATGAGCCCACTACCCTCATTACAAGCATGCCCTCTTTCCATGTCATGTTTCCAACACCTAGCATGTTTTGAATTTTGTCAAAGGGTGGCAAATGTTAGAGTTCATCATGAGTTGGCCCATCTATTTGTGCTTCATCTACATGGAGGTCAGTCTATCTTAGCCGGGGTCACTTTCACATTGACACCCGAAACTATATCAATGGCAACATGCATACCAAACGTTGGATAACAGTGGCATAAGAAGAAGAAGGTGGATAGGAACCACTATGAGCCTTACATCAAGGCCAGATTCTTGAGTCAGCTCACAAGATTCTTTCCCTTCAGATACTTGAAAGATGAGTATGCTCCACTCATGAAATTGGTCATGAAGTACTTCAGTTGTGAGGGGAGGTTCTCTCGACTATATGCCTATCAGATCCAGTTGCTCATGCACTATATGCCTATCACTTTGCTCTTATCCGGATTTTGGTAGATCATCAGTTGGGATTGCAGGGCATCTCTTGGGAGGACTTCATCTCCCGTGACTTCTTCAGCACATGAAAGGTACTATCAGAGCCAAAGCAGGAGATGGGTGGTCCTTCTCATCAGTATGAGCACCATGAGACCACTACCATGCCAGTTTTTGTTACATATCAGAGAGGCAGTAAGCACTTGTTTGTAGCAGCAAAGTGAGTGTTATCTCCACCCAGGGTGGAAGGGGCCTCACTTCTGGCATCAATGACATAGGTACAGGACAAGGGCAAGAGGCCTGTGCATGATGAGGGGCCATCAGGTGAACATGAGATGTTATCCTCATTCAGGATGATGAGGCAGAGGAGGAGAATGCCAAACTCAGGATGGCCATTCGGGAGCAGAACACAGAGATCCAAGAGTTATCACTCAATGTGGAGAGGTCCAGATGGATAATCAAGTATCTAGAGTAGAGGAACAAATAGCTTGAGGACCAGCATGTGATCATGGAGCTGCAAAGCATCTGTGAAAATCGACAAGTTGCCCAACAAAGGAGGATCGAGCTCACTACCTTGGAGCAAGAGATCTACAATGACCGTGAGTCATGGCTAGAGTGGATTAATCTCCACTTGGAGAGACTACTGGAGAAGGCCAACAGAGACAAAACCATACTGAGGAGGATGGCTTGTCATTACAGGGCACAAAACATGAGTGTAAAGGCTCGGATAAGGAGCTTGAAGGCCAAATTGAGCAGATCAACAAAAGAGGAAAAAGAGCAAGATCGGCTTTGAATCTTGGCTGAAGCTTCTGTGGCCCAGCATAGTGCCTCTTAGAGAACCTCCAGCCCAAATTTCAAGAAATTTGGGACAATTTTGGTCACATGCAAATTTTTGGTCACAAACACAGGTTTTTTCTCCCTGTGCGCCGCACCACTGGCGCGACGCGTAGGATTGAGAGCTCCAAATGAGAAATGGCTTGCATTTTTGGATTCAACATGAAAAATCACGACTACTGGCACTTGGTCAAGAAATTTGTGCATGATTTGAGTCTCACGGAGGTCAAAAACACCCAAAAAATGGCCTCACTGCCCCTATTTTGACACACAGGAAGAAATCTTGGGAGAATGAAGATTTGGAGGGGAAAATGAGCTCCAAATTCAAAAATTCCATTTGGGTTGGAAAGTAGATAGGACAGGATTTCCAACAAGCACACTTGGGCACATTTTGGACTCTTGCAAGTGCCTCAAAACTGGCCCCAAATTGGCGCGGCACATATAGAAAATGGCGCGGCGCATATAGCAAAAAAGGCCCAATTTGCTTCTGTTTCGCAAAATTTCGATTCATGACTTTTCATAAGTGGGCCCTCTCATATACACTTCACTTTTTCGGCACCAAAGGTGACATTTAAAGTATTTTCACTCCAGATGGGCTTCTATCCAAGTGGCAAAGGAAGGCAAACAATCACCCCAAGCCATTTGTCATGTTTGTGATGCTGCACCTGTAGCTGATGTTTGACTCTCCACCTTCATTTTTTAATGATTCTAGTAACTCCCCAACCCTTGGGCGTTTTATCTCTTCATGGCACATTCTATATATTGTATGCAAACTATTTGCAAAGGGTTGGTTGGCTTGAAACTTCTGGGAGACTGTGGGAAAGAAACTCCGTTTCTTCATTGTATATTTTTAAAGAGGATTAATGAAAGGCAACGACTTTGTTTTGTGAGATTCATGTGGTTGT
Organism: Pinus taeda; assembly: GCA_000404065.3. Taxonomy (NCBI): domain Eukaryota; kingdom Viridiplantae; phylum Streptophyta; class Pinopsida; order Pinales; family Pinaceae; genus Pinus; species Pinus taeda. Next base: position 103,682 of record APFE030191980.1, read on the forward strand.
GAGTGTAGCAAATGTGTCTCTTATGTTTCATATGTATCTTGTTATGTTTCATATTTCATTTCATATTCATTTCCAGTGAAATTTTCTAAGTTAGATAAGGTAGAATTCAATTTTATTGCTCTGCTTGTGGGAAAATTTCATGTTCAATGTTCTTTCTTCTGTTGAAAAGGATTCATGTAATAATGCCCTTTTCACTCTCCTAAGCAATCTCTCCATTCTGCATTGTTTCAAACTAAATTGTTGGACTCTCCACCTATCTTGCCTCACAAAGTAATATGTGCCTTTGTATCAAATTCTCTGTTCATTGAGGTCCATTGGTCCCATACCATCCCATAAACATGGTCATTCATAAAAATCACTTCTCGTATCCATATTCACTTACTAGCCTAAGATAGATATTTCACAGTAAGTCATCTCAGACCATTTCATTTACCTAATCATTGAGTGTGACTTAGAGAGAGCTATCTCCTGTTCTGGTAGGGCTAGCTACCAAACTGAGCTTGGTTTGTGGTTACCTTGAATTTCGCCTTCCTTCAGCCTAAGGTGGATTTAGGTGCTAACACACTACATGACCCAGAACAAAATATGCAACATAAGGATGAGGAAGCTTAAGGCTAGGTTGAGGAAGGCCTTAAGGAGAAAAAAGGAGCAAGACAAGGTAAAAATCTTGGCTGAAGCCTCACTAGCCCATCAAAGCAATTAATGATAGTGCCTTGTGCCAAATCTGGGCAAGTTTTGACAAATTTTGGTCATTTTCAATTTTTGAAATTTTGCAACACAAAAATTTGCCCTAGGTGTGTAGCGCCACCGTCTCTACGCTTTTCACTGGAAGAATTTTTGAAGAAATGGCTTACATATCCGGATTCATCTTGATGAGAGCATCAAACCCATAAAATCTCAGAAATTTTGGAGCAAAAATTGGTCACCAAAAGGTCAAAAAACAATAAAAAATGACCTCTCTGCCTCTTTTTGGACACACATAAGAAGCCTTGGGAGATTTTAATTTTGAGGGGGGAAATTACCTCAAAATACAAAACATAAAGATTTTCCAGAAACTAGAAAAGAAGACCTTTCCAATGATCTATCTTGGGCTCAATCTGGCTAAGGGGAAGGCCTCCAAAACTGGGTCTTAAGTGGCACTACGTATAGAGCCAGTTTGCCCAAAAATCCAGTTTTCGCCTAGTTTTTCTACAAGTTGACTTTTTCTCTCATCATGAATGAATTTATGATTGTAAATGATGCTATGCTCTGTAAGTGTGATTGTAAAAAGACCTTAGAGGGTAGATTCATCATTTTGAGGTGGTTTGGTGGTCAATGAATCAGTTTCCATGCTTATAGAAACAAGCTGTTCCACTGCTTATATTCCTGTTCCTTGCTGAGAAATGGTTGTAACAGTCCCTTATCTCTTGGATTCGACCCCTGATGGCTAGCATAGGTGGTTTTGATGTCTATATTATGTATTTTTTCAGTCATTAGCAAAGGTTGGATTCTCTTGGATGCTCTGAGCTACATTGTACACATTTATCAACGGTTTGGCAAGGAAATAAACCAGGATTTGCAGCTATTTTTGTGGGATACTTGTGGTAAAGTGTTTTTGCATAGTTTCTTCTTCTGTTATTAGTTTTTCTCATGTGTTATGTGTGCCACAATCTTATTCATTCTTCTAACTAAATGAAATCAAGATAGATAGGTAGAATACATAGGTTACAGTGCTCTGCCTTGGGAATCCATTTAGTTTTTGATGTTTTCTACTGTTTGAAGAGGACTCATGAGCTCTGCATGCCCTCATTAGCTCCTCATTAGTCTTAGACCTACCATCTCACTCAATTTCAAGTGCTAAAACACCTACCTACCTCGCCCCATAGAATACCCTGCATTCCTGACTTGATTTCCTAGACCCAAAACTGGTTTCTCCATTTGATCAAGCAACAAAACCATCAAAATCAATCAAAAACCCTAGAGCTACTATACATAGCCTAAAATCCATATTTGATCCAATCATCTCAAATGAGATTTACAATTAAAGATCCCTCTCCCGACCTGGGAGGGCTAGCTACAGGTTAAGCTTGGTTTGTGGTTACCCTAGAATTGGCTCCCTTCAGCTTGAGGTCGATCTAGGCTCTAACATAGTGGCGACCATACCGGGGAATGTAGTTCTATGTTCCTTAGCAAAATGTATCAATTACATATGATTGTTAATGGTGGACAATGATCAGACACAGGAAGGCTGAAATCATTCACCTGGCGACTCCAAATTAGTTTCGACATCAGATCCAAGGACTCCACTGGAGGATGAACCCGAGCAGTAGAAACATAAAAGGAAAATATGGAAAGATCAAGTCTTCTAGTTGGAATTTCATCCAAGAAATTATGTTCTTTGTTATAAATTATTTCTTCTCTTTTCCCAAGAATGTCAAGAAGGCTTTATAAAGTATATTGTATTCGAGAAAGGATCCTAGACCTACATTTGATTCTTTCCCTTTGAATATTGTGAATACCAAAGATTCGCATGCCTTTGATCTTGATCAAGACCCTTCTTCTGAATCTTATGATGACCATCTTCAAACTGATGAGCCTCAAGAGACCAAGGCTGATTCTACCGCTTTTGTATATACTCCTATACCTTGTAAAATTCTGGATAGATACAAGCCTCTGATTTTAACTCCTATATCTCATGCTTTCCCTAAAAATCATTACCTATATCTACCAATATTTGATGGTGAATATGACAACATCACCGCTGAGAGACATGTACTGAATTTTGAGTCTTTTCTTGACCTTTTGGAAGTTGATGAAGAGAATGTCAGTATTAGGCTTTTTACTCTTGCTTTGCAAGGCAAAGTCAAGAGTTGGTTCAAAACCCTGCCTGATGCAAGCATCTCATATTTCTAGCAGTTCATCAAAGTTTTCCTTGACAAGTGGGTGGTTAGACAGAACCCTTTCTTGATTCTAGAAGAGTATAACCAGTTGAAAAGACAGCCAAGAGAGACAGTACAACAATTTTCTTCCAGATTTAACCAAGTCTATTTTTCGATTCCAGTTAATATAAGACCTCCTCCTGGATCCACTCTCTTGCACTACCCAGATGACTTTGATCTAAAAATGGAGTTTCAACTGAGAGAAGGGAAAATTTGAAAAATAATGGAGTGCAAAATAATGTAGTAGATGTAGAGGCTAATTCGCTGATCAGAAGGGAAAAGTTGAAGGAAGAAGTGACGAAGAACATAGACACATAAGAATTGACATCTTTAGAGGTAAAGCTCTACATTTTGGTAAGCGTAGTGGAAGAAATGATGCAAAAGATCACCACAAGGAATGAGTATGATGTTCAAGACCATGGCTCGTTGATTGAAGAAGAACAAGTGGCTGATCCAAAGCATTTTCTTTCTTATCCTAGTTGTCATAGATCTGATAATGATTGTTTTATAGGTCAATTTGCAGAAGAGAGATTTGTTGATATGACATGTATTCTTGATGATGTGTTTTATACTGATTATTTCCCTAAGTTTGATCAGTATGATGATGATTATGTTCTCCAAACAGAAGCTAGTCTTGCAGACAAATCAACAACTGGTTTGTGGAAGGAGGAAGTTCACTTTCAACAGCTCGAATACAGTGATCAGCTGATGCATATCAGCTATGGAAGTGAGGAGGAAAGTGCAACAAATGTTGAAGTAAGTGAAGGATCTTTGCCTTTTTGTTTTGCCTCATTTCAGATCATCATAGACAACTTTTATTCAATTAGCAATCAACTGTCGACAAGTTTTGATCTGGACCATCTTGAGGGCAATGAAATCCTTGTTCAAGACTTCTCATATCTAGATTTGCAGCCCCCGAATGCCATTGATTGTCAAGTAGATGAAGACTTGGAAGTAGGAACATATCATCAAATGATGCAAGATGATTCCGTACCATTTTGTTTTGTATCATTTCAGTTTTTGAAGGGAAATTTGCATAGCATATCTTCGAATGAGCAGCCTGTCAAAAATCATGCAATCTCATTGGAACCAATAGAAAATGGGTTGTAACAACCTTTTCAAGTTTTTCACGATCCAATAGCTTATGTGTTGGATGATGTTTGCAGTCAAAGTCCTTCTCCATTAGCTGACTTTGAGCTTGAAAAAAGTATTGATACAAAGTTGATCCGACAACCGTTTTCTTTATCATTTTCACCAGGAGTCTCGTCACAAAGTTTAGATGAAAGTTTGCATTCATGGTATGAGGAGAAGCAAAGTAATCCATTGGATGAGCTAAATCCCAGTGCAAATGAATTTCAAGATCCTTATGCAGTATTTTTGGAGTCAGATAGAGAATCCATATTTTTCAACCTGGGAAAATTTGGATCTGTTTACAAGTTTTCATGGGAGTTGCCTTTTAGTAGTTCTCTCTTGTTGCTCATAAGAAAGCACTTGCAAAGAATTCATACAACAACCAATGCTTACTTGGTTGCATTGGTTGTTTCATTTAAATTGATCAGGTGATGAATGGAACAATTAGAGTAGGTATTATTGAATAAGCTCCATTTTGAGCATATTTTCCAGTTTGTTAGTTTTGCTTTAGTAACGAGTTAGTTTTTAGTTGAGTTTCAAGTCAGTTGGTGTCTTTGAGTCATCAATATTCAGTCATGTATTCTAGATTGAGTTTTTCTTACTTCATGCCCAATGGATAAGGCTACTAGGTCTACGGTGTTCTTGGCACATCCAAGGGGCTACCATCCCCATTGGAGCCATTGTTAGTGTCAGTGTCTCCACACTGCCATCAATGATCAAAATTCACTCTTTTACATTTCATACTAGGTGTCCCATTCTGATGAGTTTCATTCCATTAGGTCATGGATCAACTGATGGTAGGGTACATTTCAGTTTTCTCCCTCATGACACATATCTGCTAACCTCTTTTCATACTGTTCAGTCAATGGTTCATGTTTATTTTCATTTCATTCATCAATTTGGTCTTAGGTCTTAAGGTTTTAGTCTCATTAGGTATTAGGGTTTTACCATGGTCAAATTCTTAGTAACTATTGATTAATAATGGCCAGCAGACACATGAGGATGATAATAATCATTGGAAAAGTTTTAATCTCTTAATTTGTAAACATAATAAAGTTTTCACCTCAAAACCAGTTTGAGGTGAAAACAGAGCATTGGTATATTATTTGTAAATTTCATGTAATTTTATTATTTCTCATATGTAATTAATAGTTTCATGCTGCTCCTGGTCACTTGCTGATATTTCCAAGAACATGCCACTGCAAAAGTCAAATAAATCAAAGCATCAGTTTTCCTATTCAAGCAACACATCAAGCATCCAAAAAACAGATTATTTGAAAAGCAAATAGACATTATAAAGTGGGTTTTGAAAATTAAAAAATCAAAAGTTGCCAAGCCATATAAAGGTCATCCCTCTCTTAATTCATTTCATTTTTTGAGTTGAAGTCCATGAGCTGAGCTAAAAACACGATTTTGAAGTGTTATTGAGCAAAGGGGGTGAAATCACTGTGTTTGTGGAAAAATTTGCCTCGCGCTACGCACCAAAGTCTGACACTACGCACCTGGGTTTTTCTTGCAGTGTAATTTTGAACTGGCACTATGCACTTGGGAGAGTGTGCTATGCACTGGCAGTTAGGCTCCAGATTGTTCAAAATCGTTCCAATTTGCCTTAAAACTCCAAAATTCCTCCATTGCAAGTAAGTAACACCATTATTCTTGCTGAAAAGAATTGTTGCGTCAGTCTTGGGTTGTTTTGTTTCTCAAAAAATCAAACCCTAGTTTCACTAAACTTCTCCTATATTTTGGTTATGGTTGTCCTATATCATATATTTTCTTTTTCCTAACCCCATTCCCCTCATATATAACTCCCTAGACATTGTTCCCTAAACTTTTCCCTAATCCCCAAACCCTATACACATACATCCCAAACCCTATACACATATACCCTAAACCCTACACTATTCACTAACCCTACTCACTCCCTACATCCCTTTCCCACTTCTGTTCACCCTCCCCTATTTTCCTATTCAAATCTCTTCATACTCATCTTACCTTCATTCACCAATTCACCACAAGAGAAACAACTGTAAAACAATGGAGAAGGACAATGAGTATAAATTGGAAGATGAAACCCTTAGTGACAGTTCCAGGGAGAGAGACACATAGGGTAGGAAGCCTCATAAGGGAGGAAAACATATTAGAGAGGAGCCCACCAGTTTGAGGGAGCTGCAAGCCTACCCTTTTGCCATTTCTTGTTTTAGAGATCAGTAATGTTTCAGTTTCTGTGAAATGGTGGAAAGGGTTAAAGCGAGGTTGTTTGTGACACATTTGGACAACAATGAAGTAAACCTTGCTGGAGTTACATTCACTTTGTCACCAGCTATTATTTCATAGGCTACGGGTATTCCAAATGTGGGTGAAAACTGGAACAAAGGTCAGGACATTGACAGGGAGTACTATGAGCCTTACATCAAGGCTAAATACCATAACAAACTCAAGAGAGTATTCCCCTTTAAATTATTAGAGGATAGGTTTGCTCCATTGATGAAGATAATTATCAAGTACTTTACTTGTGAAGGTAGGTTCTCCCACTTGTATGCCTACCACATTAGACTATTGATGCATTTCACTAGGGTGAGAATGATGAATATCCCCTACTTCATATTCAGAAACATTGAAAAAATGGCACTAATTGTAAAGAAGAAATCATACTCCCAGCAGTTAACTAGCATCTACCACTACTCTTTGATTAAAATCATTGTTTTGGATGAGCTGAACCTTCTTAACATGCCATGGGAGACCTTCATTTCTCATGAAATTTTCAAAGGCCCTCAAGTCTTTTCATCAGTGCCTCATGAAGAAGGTGGATCTTCAGGGCATGAAAAGGTCCAAGAAACTGACACTGTTGGAGTGCCAGTATTTGTGACATATGAGAGGGGTAGTAGGAAAATTTTTGCAGCTACCAGGCGATTATTATCTCCGCAAGGTGTGGAAGGGGTCTCGCCTTCATCATCAGGCTACAGGCAAATGCTATCTCCATAAGGAGTGGAAGGGACTTTGCCTTCTTCTTCAACTAAATAGGTACAGGTTGGAAAGCAACACAAGGGTAAAGGTAAAGGAAAGAAAAAGATGCACGAGAAGGATCCTAGTGATGGGCAAGAGAGAGATTTTGTCCTTGTTTATCATGAGGAGGCACAAGGAGTTGATGTCATTGACTTGGATGCTCAAGATCCAAGGACTGTCAAAGACATGATCATTAAGGAAAAAGAGGCTGAGATACAAGCCTTGTCTAGCAATTTAGAGAGGGCTAAGTGGATCATCAAATATCTAGAGCAAGAAAACAAACAATTCACTGACAAGCAAGTCCTCATGGAGCTGCAAATGATCAAGGAGAACAGGCAAAAGGCTAAGAAAGCAAAGGTCAAATTGACTTCCATTGCACAAGAGATCGAGAATGACTGGGAAACTTGGCTTGAGAGGGTTAATACACACCATGAGGGGTTGATTGAGAAGTCCAATAGAGACAAGAAGATGCTTCGCCACATGGCCTACCACTACATGACCCATAACAAAATATGCAACATAAGGATGAGGAAGCTTAAGGCTAGGTTGAGGAAGGCCTTAAGGAGCAAAAAGGAGCAAGACAAGTTAAAAATCTTGGTTGAAGCCTCACTAGCCCATCAAAGCAATTAATGATAGTGCCTTGTGCCAAATCTGGGCAAGTTTTGACAAATTTTGGTCATTTTCAATTTTTGAAATTTTGCAACACAGAAATTTGCCCTAAGGTGCGTAGCGCCATCGCCGCTACGTTTTTCACTAGAAGAATTTTTGAAGAAATGGCTTAAATATTTGGATTCATCATGATGAGAGCATAAAACCAAGAAATCTCAGCAATTTTGGAGCAAAACTTGGTCATCAAAAGGTCAAAAAAACCATCAAAAAATGACCTCTCTGCCTCTTTTTGGACACACAGAAGCAGCCTTGGGAGATTTTACTTTTGAGGGGGCAAAGGACCTCCAAATACAAAAATTCAAGATGTTCCAGAAACTATACTGGAAGACCTTTCCAATGAGCTATCTTGGGCTCAATGTGGCTAAGGGAAGGTCTCCAAAACTGGGTCTGAAGTGGTGCTATGCACCTGGCCAGTGGTGCTACGCATAGAGCCAATTTGCCCAAAAATCTAGTTTTCGCCTAGTTTTTCTACAAGTTGAATTTTTCTCTCATCATGGATGAATTTATGATTGTAAATGATGCTATGCTATGTAAATGTGATTCTAAGAAGACCTGAGAGAGTAGATTCATGATTTTGAGGTGGTTTGGGGGTTAATGAATCAATTTCCATGCTTATAAAGGCAAGCTGTTCCACTACCTATATTCCTATTCCTTGTTGGGAAATGGTTGTAACAATCCATTATCTCTTGGATTTGACCCCTAATGGCTAGCATAGGTGGTTTTTATTTCTATATTATGTATTTTTCAATCATTAGCAAAGGTTGGACTCTCTTGGATGCTCTGAGCTACATTGTACACATTTATCAACAATTTGGCAAGGAAATAAACGAGGATTTACAGCTATTTTTGTGGGATACTTGTGGTAAAATGTTTTTGCATAGTTTCTTCTTCTGTTATTAGTTTTTCTCATGTGTTATGTGTGCCACAATCTTATTCATACTTCTAACTAAATGAAATCAAGATAGATAGGTAGAATACATTGCTTACAATGCTATGCCTTGGGAATCCATTTAGTTTTTGACGTTTTCTACTGTTTGAAGAGGACTCATGAGCTTGGTATGCCCTCCTCAGCTCCTCAACAATCTTAGACCTACCATCTCACTCAATTTCAAGTGCTAAAACACCTACCTACCTCACCCCATAGAACACCCTGCATTCTTGACTTGATTTCCAGGACCCAAAACTGCCTGCTCCATTTGATCTAGCAACAAAACCATTAAAATCAATCAAAAACCCTAGAGCTACTATACCTAGCCTAAAATCGATATTTGATCCAGTCATCTCAACTGAGATTAACAAGGAGAGAGCCCTCTCCCGACCTGGCAAGGCTAGCTACCAAGTTAAGCTTGGTATATGGTTACCCTAGAATTACCTCCCTTCAGCCTGAGGTCGATCTAATCTCTAACAGTACGGAAGGAAGTGTTATAACACCATTTAAACAGAGGCAACCATTTGACCCATTGTGTCTATTTATCAAATACAAAGTGATGAAGATATCCTTCCAAACATTTTCTTATTATCTTAGTTTGATCATTAGATTGAGGATGATAAGATGAGCTATGAACTAACTAAGTACCCAGACAAGAACATAATTCTGTCCAAAAACTTCCAGTGAAAATGGGATCTCTGTCGCTTACAATAATCTTTGGGTTTCCATGTAGCTTTTGAATATTTTCCATAAATGCAATAACAATGTACTTGCTTTTAATGGATGAGATAATGCACAAAAGTATGCATACCTGGTAAGTCTATCAACTACCACCATGATGACACTCTTTCCTTCCAACTTGGGTAAACCTGTGATAAAATCCATTGAAACCTCCTCTCAACGTTGAATTGGAATGGATAAAGGATGTAACAGACCTGAGGTCTTAATTTTTTCAACTTTATTTTGTTGGCAAACCAAACATTCCGCCACAAAATTTTGAATATTAGATTTAAGGCCATCCCAAAAAAATTCCTTCTTAACCCTGTGGTAAGTTTTTAAAAATCCCAAGTGCCCTCCTGAGCGAGAGGCGTGCAATTCCATAAGAATCTTTTGTTTGAGTTGGGAATTTTGACATAGGTATAAGCGATATTTGTACCATAACGAATCATTATTCCAACTAAATGCATCAGACGTGTTGGGGATCTTGTTGTAACTTTTGAATGAGTGCCCACACTTCTTTGTCATTCTTCCATTCATCCCTTGCTTCGTTTATCCAATATGGTTGGATAATAGAAATGGCAGAAAGCAATGCTTCCACATCCTCATCCTTTCTTGAGATTGTATCTGCAACGAAATTTTTCTTCCCTTTTTTGTAGATGATTTCAAAGTCATAACCCAACATGTTTGTGACCCATTTTTGCTTCTCTTCTGAAGGTAATCTTTGTTCTAAAAAGTATTTAATGCTATCATGATTTGTTTTTACCTTGAAGTGTCTTCTCATTAGGTAAGGTAACCATTTCTTAAGTGCATGTAGTATTGCCAACATTTCTTTCTCATAAATAACTTTGTGTAAATACTTTCCTTTGATTGGATGACTTTTGAAAGCAATGAGTCTTTCTTCTTGCATTAAAACAACACCAATTCCATTTCTTGAGGCATCACATTCCAAAATAAAGGTTTTTTGTGAAGTCTAGCATAACTAAGACTAGTGCTTGGCACAATGCCTCTTTAAGATGTTCAAAGACCTTTGTTGCTTCTGGAGTCCATGAAAATGAATCTTTCTTCAATAATTTTGTTAGAGGTGCTGCTATTTTCCTATAATTCTTAACAAACTTGTGATAATACCATGTCAACCCAAGAAATCCTCGTAGATTCTTTATGGATGTGGGGATTTTCCATTCCTTAATGGATTTAATTTGTCTAGGGTCTACCTTAACACCTTCATGAGATACAATATGACCCACATATTCCACCTCTTATACTCCAAAGAAACATTTGGAGGTTTTTGCATATAATTGTTTCTCCTGCAATAGTTTTGAGCACCCTGTCAACATGTTGAACACGATCCTTCCAAGACTTGTTGTTGATTAGTATATCATCAAAAAATACTAACACAAATTTTCCAAGGAAAGGTTTGAAAAAGGAATTCATCAAACCTTGAAATGTATAAGGTGCATTAGTAAGGCCAAAAGGCTTGACCAAAAATTCATTATGACCCTGATGAGTTCTAAATGCTATTTTCGAAATGTCTTCAGTCTTCATTCTGATTTGATGATATCCTGAATGAAGATCCAACTTGGTGAAGTAAATTGATCCATGCAATTCATCCATTAATTCATCAATGACAGGAATGGGGAATTTATCTTTAATAGTGAGCTTATTGAGCTCCCTATAATCCATACACATGCGCCATGATCAATCCTTCTTGTGCACCAATACTAATGGAGCAGATAAAGAACTTTGACTAGGATGAATTATAAAAACCTTTAGCATTTTTGCAACCATACGATCAATTTCACACTTTTGGGCATAGGGATATCTGTAAGGCCTGATGTTTGGAGGAACACTTCCTTGAATCAAATGAATAACATGATCATGATCACAAATAGGTGGGAGGCCTTTGGGAGTCTCAAATACCTTGGAATGATTGTCCAAGACTTTTTGGAGATCTGGAGAAAGAGATGAATTCGATGTGGGAACCTCTAGCGAACATAATTGTGCAATTACGCCCCGTTGTTCTTTCTTTAGAAGCTTTGTCATGTTTTTAGAGCTAATTATCTTTTCCAGTTTCCTTGCAATACTTGTTAATTCAACTTCATTTCCTTTTGAATTTTTTTTCAAGAAAAGCTATTGAAAATTAAAAGCTATCGTACCCAAAGATTGTAGCCATTGGACTCCTAGTACAACATCAACACCACCCATTGGAATGGAAAGCATCAGACTATTCAATACATATTATCCCATGGATAGATTGATATTATGTCACTTTCCAAAGAAATTTATGGTTCCTCCATTTGCAAACATCACTTTACACTCTGGTGCTGGATATAGGAAGCAATTCAATTCCTTGGCTATCTTACAATGGATAAAATTATGGGTATTTCCCGAATCAATCAACACTATTACCTTTTGCTTCTTGATATGTCCTATCTTGAGAGTTTGAGGAGTGGTAAGTCCTGCCAATGCATTACAAGATATGGTCAGATTATTTTCTTCTTTCTCTAGGGTTTGTTCTTGGTGTATATCCTCTTCTTTTAACGTTTCTTGTTCCTTTTCTTCCTCCTCTTCATAATCTGTGTAAAATAATTCCTTCTCAACACACTTATGACCTTTAGTGTACATGCTATCACAACTATAACAAATCCCTTTTACTCTTTTTTCTTCCAATTATTGTGGTATCAACCTTGTAGGTTTTGCAAGGCTAGGGGCAACAACACTTCCATCTTTATAATTGTGAGTGGTAGGCTTCATTGTTGCCATAATTTTGCTTTCAATTTTTCTTTCCAACCCGAATGCCTTCTCCAATGAATCAGGTTCCTAATGGAAAACCTCATGTTGGATGTTATCCTTTAAAGTCCATATGAACACATCAATCCTATGCTCCTCTGGAATATATTTTACCCTTATATTCAATTTTTGGAAGTCCTCAATGTGCTCCACCATTGAAACCTTTTGTTTGAGATGTATCAATTGGCTAAAAAATATGTTGCTTTTTGTATCATTATAATGTGCTATCATTTCTTCCATAAAAATTGCCCAAGTGACAATTTGTTTACAAGAGAAAAGCCATCGATACCATACAAATTGATTGGGTTCCAAATATAAAGTTTCAATGCGTACCTTTTGTGTGTTTTGCACATTATGGAGATCGAAATATTGCTCCATCTGTGGTATCCATGTTACCAGATCCTTGCCATCAAACTTCCTCATATCGATATTTGTAATATGGCGGGTCTTCAATCCAACGTTAGAGTCTATGAAATCATGATTAACATTTCTTTTGTTCTCATCATGAATTTCCTTTACTACCCTCTTGCCATTAGCAAGCATTTCTTGTAGCAACTTTGCCAAATCTATCTTCAAATCTTCCATGTTGCCTTTAAGTTTTGCTTCTATACCATCCATCTTAGCTTCCATGCCATCCATTTTAGGTTCCATGCCATCCATGTTAGCTTCCACGCCATTCATCTTAGCTTCCATTGCTTTCTTTAAACCATCTATCTTAGCTTTTGTTACTTTTTGTGAGAGTGAAAATTGTTGCACTTGGTCTTGTAATTTTGATATATCATGTTGCATTTCTTCCTTTTCTCATGAGTCATGGTAGATATTTTAGGTTGCTTACTAGGTTTTTCCATTTTCTTTCTTCGGGGCATCAATTAATGACAATTATATCTCACTATGCTCTTTGAATCACTTCAAACTAATTTTTCAAACCAAACTTATGCAAATTTTTAAAACAACTACACACCTTTTTTTCGCTTTGTAGGAGATCGATATTGAATCTGTTGTATCTTTGTAATTTCGTATCTCCAAGTTCTGAAATTGCATCTTGTGGTATCTCTCTGAGTCCTCTTTCTAACCCCACCAGTCTGATCAACATTGGATTCTTCAAGGAAGAGTTATGCCAAATCTCCCAAGATTACCTGATTATAGACTAATTTAGTAGATCATACTTGTACAACGTTCCACGTGTCACTGTTTCAACTTTTAGACTTGAAAATGATATACAAAATACTACAATCCGTCCTCTTCTGTACGTTCTTATGAAATTTCAATCCGATGCTCAGAGAGAAAGTTATGACGGTTTTCCCAAGGTCACCTGTTTGGGATGTAATTCAGGAGCCTACAAAACCCCTAACTTCCTTAGATCATATTGCCAAAAATATAGCGATAAAAGGTGTAAAATTTAGACCTGAGGTTCCTCATGATTTCGGATCAAATGGGTTTTAATTTTAGCTTTTGAAACATTGTAGAAAAAATTTTATAGCGAAAATTCCACAATGACCTGTTTGGAGTAGCGAAACCCTAGAATCCAAAGCTCTGATACCAAATTTTATGCAACCAGCTCACAAAATAGAAGAGAAGATAGATCAACGACTTCAAAATCAGCCTCTTCAAGGGGGAAACCTCCTTTACATTACATAAATGACTAATTCTTGGATGATACAAATGACAATACCTCCTTTATATATATAGGAGTCCAAGGGGTCACAATATAATCAGGGCCGACACAACAATAATAATGTAAGGGCACAACAATAACAATTGTGGGCTTCTATGGGGCACAATAATAACACTATGGGGACAACATGGGCACAAAATAACAATAAGGGATACAATGAAAATACTAATAAGGGAATACACTAGTATTATAGGGACCTAACAATAAATACAAATCTATAAATCTAAGGAGAAATTAACCCTCCTTAGATTTATAGATTTCCTTATATATTTTAGTAGATTTTTTTGTAATAAATTGTCCGCTAGAATATCCATGGTGATTTATGGATCAAGAAGGCTTGTATATTTTCATATTTTCTACATTCGCCATTAAATAAATGTACATGTATCAAGGTAGACTGAGTGTATAGGCATTATTTCCCATGTTTTCTAGTATCTCAAAGGAACCACATCATAGAGCCTTGATTTTCTTACGAATACTTATAGCCTCTCCTTATTTAATTTTAACCATACCGTGTCTCTCACTCTAAATAACTTCTCCATTCTATGTTGATTATGCATGGCCTTGTATTTTTTGTCATGACTTTTGTAGCGTCAATAAACCACTCAGCCAAAAGCTAATCAGGAACATACTTCTTTACCATTCGACGACGACATCGCCACTCATGAATATGATCAAATATGTGAGTAGCCATGGTCTGTTTAAAGTTGGTAAGGAGTTTTGTTCCTATTTCGTACCTTATGGGTAACTAAAAGTGGATTAGAAAAGTAGTGGCAAGGGTGCTGAAGTTATCAAGCGAAGCTGTAGGCAATTCAATATACCATTTCATTGCCGGACCAGTGAGCATTCTTTGAAAAAGGCAAAGTCTAATCAAATCATCGTTTAGGGTGTTAGATGAGCACCACAAATGAAAAGTCATTACGTGATTCGATGGATCTTCACCTGGATTTCCATTGAATTTAGGAATATGGGATGGAAGTTTATGAGGAATCACTAGCCACCAAGGGGCATATGCAATTGGATCATTCGTCAGCCAGTTCAAATCTGGTAATTCTAGAGTTGCTACAAAAGGCAACTGTTTATTCAGGTTAGGTGAAGCATACCCAGGATAAGATGGAATCACCTGAGTAGTAGGTCTTTGCATACCGACATAATGTATATGATGCTGGTAACTTTGATAAAGTTGTTGGACATAACCAGTATAGTTTGATTGTTGATAAATATTTTGAAAATGCGGTTGTCCATTGCCTACAAAGCCTTGTTGCTCAGGTCCTCAGTAGGTTTGCTAGAATTGCAGTTGTTGGTATTGTACTAGCCATGGTTGTTGGACCATTTGCTGTTGTCCAATACTAGAAGATTGACCAAGATGTGGAGTGATAATATCTGTTTGAGCCTGAGTCGTTCCAGGTAAGGAAACACTAACCTAAGGTTGCGATTTCACTGTAGAGACAAGAGGCTGTTGTATTGCAAACTGAGAGACTTGAGGTTGACACACAACAGGGATTGCTTGTACTTGGGACACAATCATAATAGCAGGTGTAGTGGGAATATTCGACACAAGTTGGGTTGATTGCATTGAATATATAACCCTTGGTTGTTGAGGCAGTATTGGTACCCAACCGCTTGATCTAATTCTAGTTTGACCTGAATTTTGTTGTAAACTCTCATATGGTTGTTCTCTAGGAGGGAACAATGAAAAATCATACTACCCCCCATATGGTGGCAGTCTAGTGTTCAAAGGATATATCGGTATTTGAAGATTGGTTTGCCCAAATTGATACTGGGCTACAGGATCAATTCGCTGAGTTTCAACATAAGAAATACCAGATGGGATTCTGGGTGAATAAATAGGAACAGACCATGTCGTCGAAACCGCCCCTGAGTGGGCTCTAGCTAGTGACTGATAACTAGTTGGGACAGATGGTATACCAGCAAACATTGTAGGAATGGTAGCTGAAAGTTCTGCTATGGCTGTATCTGATGACACAGTCCTAGATGTTGATGGTTTCTCAGACATGTTTAGTCTATCCAAAATATTTCCTAGTGATTTGACAGGAACTTGCGCTGAAGGGTGATTAAAAGAACTAAATTCAGAAGTAGAAGGATATAGATGAATCCCAACCCCAAAATGTAATGGGGTACTGGATGGAGGATCCTATACTATCTCTTCTATAGCAATCAGTCCAGGTGGAATAGGTAGACTGTCAGGTTCGTAAAATATTTCTGGAGCCAATGAAGGTATAGCTTCTGCAGTGACAGATATCTAAGGGGTGACACCTTCTGAATTATAGAACTCAACTTCCAAATGTTCAGGTAAGTGAACTTCAGTCTCTAGATAAACTCTAAACGAAGTTGTTTCAGGTATAGAATTGTCTACCGTACACTAGGATCAGTTCTAATGTCCTCTTGCAACTGTGGAACTTCTTCTCTAAAGGCAGATGTACCAGAAATGATTAGAGTAACTGTAGTCTTTGATGATGTTGAAACCAAAGTTTCAAATAAACCAGATGAATTGGATTCAGTTAAACGATACCATTTTGCCCAAAATGGTTTCATTTCCGAAGTCAAAGATGGTTGACTCGCTAGTCTCCGTGAATGACGGGATTTTGATTGACTTTCTTCCACGATTGCGGATTACTTAATCAACTCAAAATTAAAGGGGAAATGATGTTATTCCGAATTTAATAAATTTTAATGATGCTTTGACACAACTTTGCTTTTTCAACTTTTAAGAGTCAAGAAAAATCTAAAGATGACTCTAGTCACCTTTGATTTTTAATGAGCCTGAACTAACAAGTGCTCAGATGGACCTTTTCTTTTAGGAGTCGAAAAGGAACGAAAGTGACTACTCTGGAAATCTAGACAGAGGGATTATCAAACCAATTGAAAAATTGCAATATACACCTTCGTGATAAATTAATGAGAAATTACCAAGGACTTATGTATGGCAGTCAATCTTCCTGAATGTTGTGTTCAGTGCATTGCGATCGATAGGGCGGAACGCTTCCTATGGATAAAGGATGTAAGGCTATTGTGGTCTCTCAATATATACTCGACGGTACAAGGAGCACAAGTCCATGCTAGCACTTGTCGTATCAAAGAGGAGGAATCACCCAACCTTCGATGAAAATGATAGTTACTAGATTTTACGACGTCGAAACACGTCTCTAGCCTAGACCTCTAGATGTGATGCGCTAGGTTCCAAAACGTTGTTAGGTTCATTGAGATTTATTCTAGAGTTGATCTTGTTTAAAAGTTTGTCTTTCAAAGGTTCACCATGTGATGTTGATCTAAAATTCCTAAAAAGGCAATCTACGATGATAAGCAATCATTGTTTGTTTTGATCAACGAAAATCCTAGCTACTAGGGAAAGAAAATTACGATTCTTTCAAACAAAGAGAATAGAGCACACTCTAAATGCACTTTCCTAAATCATTTTTCGCACATAGGCTAGATGCCAATGCAAAATGCATGTATTTGTTTTTCATTCCCTTATTGTGAGAAATTCCAAAAAGGAAAACTAAGTATAGATCTGAAATATTTCACTCAAAGCGACATTTCGACAATTTCTTTTTGAGAATAGAAAGGAAGACTGAACGACACTTTTCAATTTCGAATAGAAAATTCTTTCGACACTTCGAATAACAACAAATCAAATCAAACACATGACAAAAAGTTCAATCGACTATTTAGAGAAGGGAGACTCGACGACACTTCTCTTTTTCACACAAAATGACAGTTACGACACTTTTGTGCCAAAACGACAAATCGATTTAAGCAACTTTTCGACAAAGGATTGTAAATGATGGAAAAATACATAAAAACATTTACTAATCCTAATCAATGGAGGCTGATCTATGTAATGCAAGTAGGCTTCGGTAATGAGCTACTGTTCATAAGCAGCAAATCAACTAAACATAGTTGAAAACAAGGACAAAAAACCCAAATTTCGAGGGAAATAGGCTTAGTCAGTCATCGCACCTAGGCTTCACAGAAACAAGGATGAATCACACTTTTCAGGCTCAGGAGGTGTGATGCATACTGGTTGACAGTGATAGACAGTGCAATGGCCAAGGAGTGCAACTGAGGTGGGTTTTGGCTCAAATTTGCAACTAATTTTAGTGATTTAAGCTGAGCTATGATGGACAGTAAAGAGAAAAGTACAGAGGAATGATATTGGGAGGTTACTGAGCGACCACAAGGGCATTTAGAATGCTTGTAAGTTGGATGTTCAGTTCATAAACTAAACCGAAGATTGATTGAAGCAACGTTCATCTACTATGCACTTGCAGAGCAAGAGCAGTTTGAAGGTTATCTGGCTAACTTCAGGCTCTGTATATAGTTTATAAAGCAAACAACTAACAAAAAATCACCTATTTGATCCCCAGCGGAGTCGCAATTTTTTCTGAGAAAACTAGTGTCTTTTCGATCTACTAGCCCTCTAGGATTGGTAGCTATCCTAGAAACAAACAATCAAAGCAATTTGGGATTTTCTTTATGTATGATAGATAAGAGAGAGGCAAAGGAACCAACCTGGATCTTCCACTTGACTCCTTTCTTGATTTCTCTCCCCCTTGACAGAGCTTGCAACTCCTCTCCTACTTATCCCACTTTAGAGAATACCTGTAGAGACAAAGTAACAAAACACCATCAAAGCATATTGATCTATTATATCATAAACATTGCAGAATCAGAAGTACAATGAACATACAGTGGCATTCACAAATACACAATTGTATGGAGGAAAACTCAAAGAACTTTATTAAATATAAAGGAAGAATTACAACCCAGTTGTCTAATCCAGCATCATCCTCCCAGTATCAAAGCCCTCTTCACCTCATGAAAATCAAGATCACCCTACAATACAATGCTCTTTCTCAAAGACAAACTATCAACACTTCCTTGCAAATTACAAAATTCCAGCCTCTAGATCTCTCAGATGAGAGATCCATTTATAGATGTGTGCAAGGGTGTGAGCCATCTCTGGGTTTTTGATTAGTGTCATTCCACTTGTTGTTCTTGGTTCCACTTGGAGATTTCTTGGATCTCTTACTCATCCCTGGGTGAAGTCAGAGAGGCAAGTGTCATAAGAGAAGTTTCTAGAAGATTCCATGAGCATCCACTTAGCAAACTGTCTTGGACATTTGTCCATCCTCGCTCATCGTACCCTACAGAAGGCCTCATCAGTATGCATCGCACCTGGCTAGTGTAGTAGTCAGTATGCATCGCACCCTAACAGTGGAGCAATCGGTATGGTCCAGTTTTGGCCAGTTCTGAATGGTTTTTCAGGTGGAAATTTTGGGGAATGATGTAATAAGTTGACGATGATCCTTTAGGGTATGAAACAACACTTTTAGGGGTTAAAGAGCCCTTAGTTTATCGACATATAAGATTGGGGTTGCAGTTCCCAAATATGTCTATAACAGCTGCTATAGTGTCGATCTTCTCATTTATCATCTCGACATTAATTTCTACCAAATATGGAAATGCGGTCCTGACTGTCTCTAGCTTATTCTTCATGTATACATTTTCCCTACCAAATTGGAGCATGCTATCTAGATGTGATCGCAGCAGGTAGCCAAGGTACTAGATGTAACATCCTCAAGTGCTTCTGTAATAACCTCTATTATGGTTGGCCAAAGTGATTGAAATTTGCCTGTTACCTAATCTACCTGTGATTATAGATTGTTGTTTGCTTGCTTTAGCTAGTTCCTTTCCTCTGTGACCTCTTGTAGTTGTCGTTTATGCTATTCATGCTCACGGAGAAGGTCATCATGCAATATTTCCTCTCTCTATGCAACTTCATGGATGAAGCTAAATAACTGCGTGGACGACCAGTGTTGCAATGTCTCTAACTGCATTGTATTTGGATCTAGAAAACTACTTTGAATGGGTAGGCTGCTAGCTATGGATTTGTCTGAGTGTGATGGTGGAGAGTTGATTGGCTGTGAAGGCGAGGTGAATTGAGGCATAGGTGGAATAATGACTGGGTTAGGGATCAACGGGAAATTTATAGAAAATGTTGGCTGGTCTTGCTTTGTTCTCGTTGACTGCAGGCTGGGTATCATTGGCTCATCCCCTAGTAGTGGGACCGACCTTAGAAGTAGGGACACCAGCGAGGGCGTTTGAGCACCGTTTCCATGTGAAAATTCACCGTACTAGTGGGTATAATCCACTTCCGTTTCATCTACTATTACCCATGTACTAGGGGGGACAACATCGGATAGGGTGGCAGAGGTTGAGGCTATGTGAGGGGATGGATACCACAACCCTGGTGAGACTACGGATAAGGTTTGAGGATGTTCCTCAACTATTGGGGATGAAGAGACTGATTGATCGGACTCACCAATGAGGTCAACAATCTAGATTATTGGAGTTATCTTGGGTTTCCTGGTAACAGGATTGTTAGTTCCTTTTTTCTTCTTTGGCTTTGGGATGGATAACTTTGGTTGGACATGGGGGCCAACCATCAGCATCATTAATGCAAGTGGATTGGTGCTAATTGGAGTAAATAGAGTAGAACCAGGAAAGAGTATGGATTTTATTACCTCAATTGACAGTTCTGTGAGGTTCGCAATGGTTTGTTTGATCGTAGACATCCGTTGTTCCATCTGAATCACCATCGGCTCTAAGTCTTCCTCTGCTTATCGCTTCCTACTACTCCTTACTTCTTGAAGTCCTATTAGTGGCTACGGCCTCATTCCATCAAATAGGTATCTGTATTTCTCGTTGGTGATCTCGCAAGAAACCCCTGGCCACAAATGGAATGTTGCTTCTAATAAGAAAATATCTACTACCAAATTTGAAATGTCTCTGGATGGACACATTTCGGCCTGAGGAATGTGTGCCCATCGGTGACCTCGAACCATACATCTTGGGAAAATTCATCGAGCAGCTGTCTAGATATCTTCTCTGTTGACCTTATTGTTGTTAGAACTAACTTATACCATTCAGAAAAGGTTGCCTCATTTATTCCCTTGATGTTTGGGTCTCTTGACGTTCTCCACGGGTCATACCTGGGTGCAATGGGCTAGTCTTCTTTAATTTGCAACATTTCTCTTCTGCTTGGTGATCTCCATTTCCACATCCCTAGAGTCATTACTATCTATCCAAATATGAAGCTTGTGCTCCTCCTGTAAATATCCTCACAGGCTTCAAATATTTTATTCAAGGCAAAAGCGAACTAGTTCAGTACCCCCCCCCCCCTTACAGCAATGTTCTGCAACTGAGATTTCATCCAACGTGCACTCATTTCTTGTGAAATACCTCATTATTTTTCGTGCTATTATGTAGTAAGCGAATCTTATTTCATATTTGTTGATAAGATCAATCCTCTTACCTTTTCCCCCACGCTTTGTGTTTTATTTGTCATAGTAGTCCTTGTCTCCTTCTTTCTTTGCTCTTTTTGTCCCTCCTTGCAACGTTGTATTCATTGCATTCCCTTCTGCAAAAATTTCGGTTAGACAATGGATATTGTCAACATGAATTGGATATTCTTTATCCAGCCACAAGGATCCTCCATGTATTATGATAGCTAGGAGCTTTGTGCACTGCATTGTAGCCAGTTGAGTGTCGAAAACAGTTAGGCTCCTTATACTAATCAATGTTGATCTCTGTGGACCTCTGAAATCTTATTTGAATCTTGTCGTCATGGTTCCATCTTCCTTTGAAAATTCCTCTGTGTATACTTCCTTCTTTAGTGCTAGGAATTGGAAGCAATCCATCAGATCATTGTCCACTAAGGTGGATTTATCATACTTTCCGTATGGATTTTCCACCATTGTAATTTTCTCATTAAGATTGTCCTTTGGAACTAAAATAAATCCTTTTGCAATCGCTTTTTGTGTCTGGTAGACAAATGTTATTGGATATATAGAGCCCCTGTGTCTCGGTTGCCATTGGATTTCAGAGAAAATTTGAATTTCCCCTATCACTTGTGTTTGTAATTATGCTACTCCCTGCATTGCCATGCAAATTAAATAGATAAAATTTGACACGATGTTTTATGACTGGACTTGATAACTAATTCCTACGGAAACTTTCCCTATGCATCTTAATCATGTTTTGTCATCCTCTACTGACCTGGGTCTGACTAGTATGATGTGGCACGGGAAAGGACAAAGTGGGCCTCATGGATAATAAAGTTTCTATAATGATGGATAATTATTAGCTGATTTATTCCCCAATGGGAAAAGATTGTACGGAACCATGTCTGACAGGTGTATTATTGCCTACTTATTATGGAAAAGACTTGTAGTACGACATAAAAGACTCATGGAACGTGTGACTATTTCCCCCCCAGACTACAAGTGGGTTGCAGTGTCGTGACATGGTTGCCACAACCAAAATGACACGTATTAGTTGAATAGAAAGACAAAATAGAAAAGTAAATAATGAATTGTAATGGAATGTGCTACTGACTCATGTTACTCACTATGCATTTATTTTGGACAGGCTATATATTATTTACTAGGACCTACTTGCAGGCTCGTTTCTGATACCCCTTCAATTTGGTCATGCAATAACATTTTTGTAGAAGGGTTTTAGGCGTGTGTCATTCACCCATCCAGGTAGCAATATCCCATCTAGTTGCGACAACTTCACCGCGCCATAATCTTTAATCTCCCCAACTATGAACGGCCCCAACCAATGCATTTGGAGTTTTCCTAGGAACTTTTGAAACTTACCATAATACATCAGAACATGATCCCCTATCTTTTTGATGTGTCTATCGTGCCATGCCTTTTGTCTCCTTTGTTCAATTGACTGGTGGAACTCTGCCAGAAACCTTGGTTCATCCAATTCCATAAATTGTTTCATTCTCTCTTTCAATGCTTCATCGTCTGTCATTTTGGTGGCATGTGAGATAAAAATGCTCAAGACGATGAAATTTGTTGGTACCACTACCTCTCTACCTGGTACAACTACCTCTCTACCATATACTAGCTAGAATTGTGTTTTCTTGTGTGTCCTATTTACTGTTGTTCTATAAGCCCATAATGTTTCTGGTACCTGTTCATCCCAATCATCTTGATTTGCTGACACAATTTTTGCAGGCCCTTCTCAAGTATTTTGTTAAAGGCTTCAGCCATTCCATTGGCCTGTGGGTGATATGGGCTGCTTTTGTGATGCTGGACCATGTATTTCTTCAAGAGAGAGGCGACTGTTTCATTAATAAGATGCGTCCCCTGATCACTCATTAAAAGTTTTGGACATACAAATCTAGATAGGGTACATTTAAATATGAATCTTGTTGTAGTGTCGGATGTACAATCTTTAACTGGCGATGCTTCTTCCCATCAAGTAAGGTACTTTGTAGCTATTATAATGTATCTGGCATGCGAATGACATGCCAGTGGTGTGATAGGGCTGATGAAATATACTACCCATTTGTCAAATATTTATACCATGTGAACTGGATTTAGGGGTAGTTCATCCCGATGTGATGACTTCCCGACTCTGTGACATACATCGCAACTATTTGCGTACTTTTTAGCATCCTTATGGATAGTGGGCCATCATAACCCAGCCTACAATACTTCTCTTGTGGTAGCTTTGCCTCCAACATGGCCTCCCGCAACTCCAGCATGACATTCCCATATCACTTCCTTCCTTCCATGTTGAAGTAGACAACGTCATTGAATTTGGTCGAGCCCCATCTTGTATAGGTGTCTTGTGATTAATTGATAGTTCCCTGCTCTTACTATTAGGTGACGCTTCTATGTTGCCATGTATACCTCTGAGCAGTTTCATGTTGTTAGTAATGAAGCAATTTCCTCCAAGTAGCCTAGAATTGCCTCTATTCTAAATAATTCAGCATCTGGTAGTTGATCATCCAATGGTCCTCCATTCTCTCCTTACTCTAGCCTTGACAGATGATCTAGAACAACATTTAGCCTTCCTAGTTTTATAACCACCTTGAATTTGAATTCTTGGAATAACAGTAACCACCGGTAGATTTTGCCCTCTAGCACTGGCTTGTTCACAAAGTATTTTAAAGTCAAGTGATCTTTGAAAAACTTGAATGGTGCTCCCAACAAATAGTGTCTGAATTTTTGTAGGGAGTAAACCATAGCCAATGCTTCTCTTTTCGTTGTTGTGTAGTTCTTCTCAGTTGTTAACAATTTTTCTTCTAGTGAAGTAAACTGGGTGATCCATATTTCTTTCTCTGAGTTGCGCCAATACTACTCCTAATGCTATTCTTGAAGCATCAATATGTACATGAAATTTCTTATTCCAATTGAGGTATACAAGAATAGGGGCTCTTACCAGTTTTTACTTCAATCTGTTCAGTGGTGTTTGACATGCTTCTGTCCACCTGAAAAGTTCTATTTTTCTCAGCAATTTCTCCATAGGAGCTGTGATTGAAGCATAATTCCAATGAACCAAGGGTAATATCCCATGTGGCCTAGTAATGATCACAGTTGTTTTACTTTACTTGGTGGCTCCATGTTTATAATTTCTGCAACCTTTGCGGGATCAACGCACACCCTATATTTGCAAACAATATGACCCAGTAATGTTCCGAATG
This sequence comes from Pinus taeda, assembly GCA_000404065.3. Taxonomy (NCBI): domain Eukaryota; kingdom Viridiplantae; phylum Streptophyta; class Pinopsida; order Pinales; family Pinaceae; genus Pinus; species Pinus taeda. The sequence goes on from APFE030191980.1 coordinate 128,044, forward strand.
GAACCACAAAGATGCTTTATTTTAAATTTAAGGAGATTTGTAATTTCCTCCACCTCTCAAACATGACCCGTAGTAAGCTGGTGTGTTTTTTCAACAAATTGTAGACTGTCCAATCATCCATGTAGACTTCTAAGAACCTGTGAATGTAGTCCCTAAAGGCGGCTATGACAATCCTTGAGAACAATGTTGGTGCATTCTTGATACCTAATGGTATTACATGATAAGAATATGACCCCCATTCTGTCATAAAGGTCATTTTCCTCTTGTCTTCTTCTATTATGCGAACTTGCTGATAGTTTGAAAATCCATCTGTGAAGGAGTATGCTTCATTTCCCGCAACTTTTTCGAGTACTTCATCACTAAACAATGTTGGGAAGGGATCATGCATACATGCATTGTTCAGACTCTGGTATTCTACACAGACCATGATCTCTGTATCATCTTTATTGTTTTGTATCACAATCAGGCTAATCCATTCCGCTTCATCCACCTGGAATATAAGTTCGACTTCTAACATTTTTTCAATCTCTCTCTTGACCTTTTCTTTCACTCTTGGGTTTAGCCTGTATGGCATGTGCTTTGTTGGATGGGCATCTGGTTTTAGCACAATCTTCATTTCTCCTATGTCCCCTTTTATCCCTTTTAGCTCAGCTACCGAGGTTGAAAATAAGTCTTTGTATTCTCGTAGCAGATCGAAGATCTCCCTTATTGTTTGCTCGTCCCAATAATATCCGATGGATTCCATCTTAGGTTTATCATTTGAGCCAATGTTATGCTTCCATAGTTTCATCAGGAGAAAATGTGTACCATCTTCTGTGGGGCTTTCTCGAATATCCAGTTCACCTTCTGTTTCTTGAAAGGTTAGGTGTCTTAATCCTTATAGATCATACTCCTCTGGCTCTGCGTCTACTTTGCCGCAAGACATATATTCTGGATACCATGCTTCATAAAAATACTGTAGAAATTTCTTGTCAACACAACCTTCCCATAATTGTCTTGGAGTAAATAGGATCCTCAATTGGCTAGCTATCCCACTCTGTTGTATGTCTACTTTCCTCTTGTATATACCATGCTTACGAGATTGTACCTAGGGTGTGTATGAATAAATGCACCCAAAGTTCCTTTGGTACTTTCTCTCTTTCCCATTTTTCTGTGCAGTCTTCTAAATGCTTCTTAGGATCTGACTTTCCTCTATACTTCACCCTATCATGCAGCCAATATTCTTCTTGACTAAACCTCTCTCTCATGGCTCTCTTGATAGTCTCCCATTCACGCAATGTGTTGCAGTGTGCTCTCCACCACCTTGTTGGGGTGGCGTGTAGCATAATATCTAAGAGTGGAAATTTGTGATCTTCTCTTATGTTTCTATCTACCTTGTTTAAAAAATATCTATTGATTCAATACCTTGAAATGTAGGATAGTCGCTTATCTCCACCCCTGTCTAGTTTATCCTACATATCTCCGTGCAGCGTCTGGTATCAATTTCGTATCCCCCTTGCTGCCATGCATCCCATGCGGCTTCTGAACTAGATTCTGAGCTTTGAATACTCCTCCAACTGACTGATTGTTGGAAATAATACTGAGAGGGGGGGGTGAATCAATATTATCAAATAGATCTTCCAGATTTATACTTTAATTTATTCTTCAGATATTGATCATTAGTTTGTATGTCAGTACCATATAATAATGAGCAAGAAGAGGAAAAACATATAATCACACCAAAGAACACCAGATATAATGTGGAAACCCAATGTGGGTGAAAACCACCTGCTGCAATATGTCTCTATCTTCTTTCAATTAGAAACTTATTTTACAATGATTTTGTACTGGTGCAGTCCTTTGCCAGTACACAGGCTGCAACCTGTAGAGAGCTACAACTCTCTCTCATTTTCCAGCTTCTCCTGGAAGGGAGCTACAACCCCCTTAGCTCTTGTACTAGCTAAGATACTAGTACGTAGGTGCTGACCTACGAAAGGCTACTACCTTCTCTTTCTTCCAGGGACCACATTTCATAAATTTTCAAATTGGATCCAAAACATCAAGTACATGTGCATCACCCAAACTCCTTTAAACAATTAACTTCTCAGAATGAAGCAACCAGAAAATATCACTAGTAACCAGCCACCAATCTACACCCAGATCTCTGCAGAAACAGGTAAAATACAGCTGAAATATATTTCAAGGAAAAAGTCCGCAACTTCACCGAAGGAAACCTGCGGATATCCACACTTCTGCCATGAAGAGACTGCACAACTCCGCACCTGCTCCGTTGATTCAACTGCGCACCTCCGCACCTGCGCCTTTTGCTGCGCTGTGTTCCTCTGCACCTGCGCCTTCTGCTGCGTTGCGTTCCTCCGCACCTAAGCTTTGGATCGCCTGCGGACCTCTGTATAGAGCCAAATTCTCAGTCCTCCAATGTGCCACAGACTGTCAGATCCACAGGTCTGAAAATGTGCCCAAGAGATCATGACCTATCAACAGATCTGCCTTACACTTTTCAGATTTCACCTTCATATAGATCTAGCTTTTTAAACCGATTACCCAAAATTTCAGATCTTAAGATATTCAAATTTCACAAGTAGTTAGCCAAGTGATCTCCTTTCCTTTTTACAGGCAAGCACTTATTCAAAGCATGGGACAAAACCATCGAAAACCAATACAAGGGATCCAAACCGAGGTTCAATAATTTAGATCCTATACCACGGACCAAAACCATAGGATCATGAATGACGGGCTAAATACAAAGGGCCAAGCATAAGAAAACCCACGTGTGTGCGCTTCTCTGCATTGGAGTGAGTGAACTGGGGTCCGCACCTTCTGAATGGAGCACCTGCGGGTATGTCTGCACATCTTGGTCGGAGTACCTGCGGGTCCACAGCTTCTCTTAGTATCACCTACGGGTATCTCATTTTCTATGATTTTGAGAGCCTGAACAGATATCTGTTGCCATCAAGTACAACACCTGTGCCATAGTGCCAAACCAGAATCATAATGCCAACACCAATCCTCCTGCTGTAGGATTTATGTAATCCTCTCTCTTTCCTTTCGTCAACCTGTACATCTGGTCTAGCATTTCTGATTCATCTCAGTCATCCACAGGTTTCATGAACCTGGGTCCTTGATATGGATCTAGTGGTTGTATCAACTGCATCCCTTCTACTTAAAATATCATTAATTCTTTCTTCAGGTCAATGACAAAATAGTTCTTGTATGCCCAATCGATACCAATAAGTTTTGGGTACGGGTCCTTGCCACCCATTATATCAATTAATTCAAATTCAGTATAAGTCTTCACTCCTGCTACATCCACCTCTACATCTTCTAACCTTCCAATAGGTAAGATGCAATATTGATTTTCCATCCACAATTGTATTGTTAGATATTTATGTTGTGGCTTCCCCAGTGCTTCCCGTGTCTTTCTAGGTAAAATGTGTACATCTGACCCTAGATCTAGCATTGTATCCTTAATTTGGAATCCCACAACTTGAGCATCAATTTGGAATCCCCTTTTGGTTCTCTTTTTGTTCCAAGTACTCTTCTCACATGTCTTTCGGGCAAGTTGGTACATATTGGTTCTCCTTTCTCCTTGTCTTCTGGCAATACTTCTTTCAAAATTATGTGCAACTCTTTTAACATCTATTCATTATGAATAATCTGTAGAAATAGCTTAAACCATTCTTCTATCAGTTAAGAATTACTGAGTATGTGTGTTTCTTGCTTCTAGTTTTCTTTTGTCTCTATCAATCCTTCAAATAATTTGGCTGCTTCCTGATAGTATTGTTTTTGCAGAACAACTGAAGGCGATGCCTCCATACCTTGATCTTCCCCTATCTTTTTACCTCCTCTTATAACTACATTTATGTTAGTTATGGGAAGTGATTCAATAGTTCTTGGTTCTACATTAATCAAATTACCCCCCTCTGTGCTATTCTTCCTTCCCATTTGGTAATCAACTTGGGACAATCCTCTTTAGCATGTGCACTGACAATGCATTGTGAGCATCATGGTCTTTTGGGGAGGAGACATTCTCTGGTGACATGCCCCTCATGGTCGCAATTATAGCATCTTACATGACCTCTGCCCCCTACTGTTCCTCCTCTTGTAGCCCCTCCTCATCCCCCACGACCAGATTCGTTGATTCTGAATGTAGACCTGTCTAGCCACTCTGCTAAAGCATCTAATGCCTTACACTGGTAAGTGTGATATGTTGTGGATGCACAAAATTCATAATAGTTGTTATTGGTACATTGGAGTATTTTTGTAGTATTGGACATACCTGCGGTAAATATCCGTAATTCCTATAGACTTCATAGTATTCTTGTGTATTCCAGCCTAAGAAAGCTCCTTGCGCTCCCACTACCACAACTGCTACTTTTGGTGGGGCTCCTGATGATCCTGTAATTCCCCCTAAATTATTGGTACCTCTCAGCCTTGGGCACTTTGTCGCAACATGTCCCTCCACTAGGCAGTGAGTACACCATACGTTAGGTCTAACTAGTCGAATTTGTTATAGGACTTTCAGTTTTTCTGTTAAATTGTTGATCTAGTTTTGGAGGCCCATGATTGATGGGTCTTGCAATCCCATCCCACCTTGATACTCATGTGGGTATCCTACCATGGCTTCTATACGTGACGCTTGTTCCAAAGCATCTTGGACAGTCCCAATCTTTTGTTATGTCAGTGGTGTTCGTGTAAGGGGTAGGAGCGCTTTAATGAACCAGTCTCTCTGATGATTATGATCTATGGTGTAGCTCATCTTACCAATAGAATCCTTAAATATCTTCATCATTTCCCAAGCAGTTTCACCTTCCTTCTTCTTAATTTCCCATAGTTCCAACAATCCCTATTTGTCAGTTTGTGTTACCTTGAATTCTTGAATGAAGCCTCTCTTAATATCATCTACTGTGGGATTCTAGTTTTGTTCGGCCCATTTTATAAACCAAAGTAGTGCTCTTTCCCTTAAAGTGGTTTGGAACTTAATTGATTTGAAATTATCCGGCGTTTGGTGTGCTCTCCATTTAGATTCACAAAGGTACCAATGTTTTTCTACGTCTTCATTTCCTCTACCAGCAAACTCAGGATATCTAGTGAAGCATCCTGCCATGTTGACTTGAGTGTGTGTTAATAGCACAAATGCTTTGGTTCTAGGTTGCTGAGATCCTTGTAGTCTCAAATTACTAGCACTGCTAGTTCCATTGCTATTTAATGGATTAAAAGTTTCCTTATACTTTTCATGCACAATGTGTACTCGTATTGCTTTAACTAACTTAGCAACAATTTTATCTGGGTTATTGTAAAGCACCAGGGGAAGGTTAGGATGGATACTACCTATACTTTGGGGATTCTGTTGTTGAATTCTTGCGGATGTTTCATCTTCGATGAATAATCTTCTCATGACATTGCATATTTCACCTTCCATTTCCTCTTCGTAACTGTCATGAACCTTTTCCTTCAGCACCTTTCCCACAACCTATAAGGGAGAGTCCCTATCATTATCGTGGCTTCTGTTTGTCCAATCAGCATTCCTACATTATTCTACATCTTTCTCCATTCTCTTTCTTTCTTCTGAGCCTCCCAATACTGCTCCTTCTTGGTGAGGTCCCATATTTCTCCTTTTCAACATTTTTACTGCTCTTTCCTGCCACTTTTTGACTAGTAGCACTCTTCTTTGCACTCTAATATCTATATCTCTCCTCAATCCTTCTACATCCATTCCTTCAGCAACATCTACATTCCCCAAAATGGTAGCATCCTCCCCTTAGGCCCTTCCCCCGGTACTGGGGTTTTACACTACCATGGTTGTTTCAGCTAGAGTTAGCAGTTGCTCTTCCACCATAAACATCTTAATCCACAAAGGCACTTCGCTCACCATCTTCCCTCTTAATCCTGACTTAAACATTGCTTCCGCTCTTGTAAAGGACTTATAGTTCTATGCCACAAACTCGACTATGTAACCCTCTATCGTAGTCTGTACCCAAAAATATACCGCCCTTGTTAGATCAATATCTAAGTTTCGAAGTGATGTAAGGTCTATGGGAACCCAGTCGTGACAAGCAGATGTCGTTCCTTCTGACCATATCTACACTTTTAGCCTCCTTAGCCAATTATACAAGTCCTCTGTGAACTCACACCAGAAGATCTTGTATTGGTCACTCGTAGCGTCCGAGTATAAAATTTCTTCATTCACTTTAGCAATAGGTCGACCACAATGGATAGCCTGCTCTAATACAAATTGATCTACTCTTTTATCCCACCAATCTCAAATCTTTTTCTTAAATATCCTCAACCCCATATTCCAAATTGGTTCTTATAATTTCAGGTCTTGGCAATGGAACCATTTGTTGGCACAAAAATGTCATCAGGGAAAGACCCTAGTTTTAGTCATAAGGGGCTAACAATGGTTCATTGTAGTCTAGGACAACACCAAAATTTTCACCTTACCCAAAGGATAAGTTGTCTGACACGAGGCATTCCACGACCGAAACTAAGAATATTTTAGTATAATGTCATGGATATCTTGACCATTTAATCTATCTATAGCTCGATGCATATATTAATCCTAACAATATAAAAACTTTTAGTGGGTCCATGAATCATAACCAAATACACATATAATACCAAGGAACCAGTTTGATTTCTCATTTATATTAATCCAACATAAGGTTCAATACATTATACATCTGGCATCAAGCCATAATAGAATTCATGAAACACCATGTTTACAAAAGGTCTATATCTCAGCCTGCTCCTTGTTTTGATCTTCTCACAACTATTCCAATCTTCTGAATAGGCTCCTTTGTGGCCCAAGCCTCCTTAGATGTTAAAACTCATCAAAAACAACAACAACAACAATTTCTCCTTGTGGTCTTTCTCTTTTATCCTCTACTCCACTGCTCGAACTACTAGTTTCATATGATTGTCTTTCCCCTCAGTTGTTTCTCATCCTCCTCTTTGTCTACCTAGCTACTTCTACTTTCTCCTGACACCTTGCCACAACTGCCCCATGACTACATGTTCTTGTCTTCTTTCCCTAGTTTTCCTTTCCGCAACTTGATCGTTGTTCTTGCCACCTAATTTTCTTCTTTATATCTTTAAAACTTAAAATATAAAAACAAAGGCCCCAACAAATACAATATGTAGGCTTCTCATCCAGGTCCAAAACCTCTCACCTCTTGAGAGGAAAACTCGATCAAAAATTCTTGTTCTAGATCTTCAATTGATAAGAACCAAGACCATGACATAGACCCTTGATTCTAGGATCCTCCCAAAAAACTTGTCAGTAACCTTAATGGTCTTCCTCTTCCCTTTCTCTCATTTCTTCTTCATCTAGAACTACTCTACTTAGCTCCTCCTAGAGAAACTTGGTCTCTATCCTTCACATTTCTCCTTCTCGACTTCCTTTAGAGAATCTCGGTCTCTAGGTCTTCACTGGTATCCTCTATAGAAACTTGATTTCTAGATATCAACCTCCCAAAAGAATCCTTCTCCTTCGTTTTCCTAGAAGAAACTTTGTTGCCCCAGAAGAAATCTATCTTCGCACTGCCCAGAAGAAACCTTCTTCGCATTGCCCAGAAGAAACCTCCTTCATACAGTCTAGAAGAAACCCTACTTCACTGACCTAGAAGAATTTGTCCTTCATTGATCCAAAAGAGTCTCTCATTTGCTGACACAGAAGAATCCTCCTTTGCTTGCCTATAAGAAACCCTTTCTTCATTCTACTTCTTGACCCCTTGTTCGCACTTCGTGTTTCACTTCTCCTTCAACTTATGTTTGTCGAAGTTAGATTGAATTGCTTGCTCATAGTGAAGGATGAGTGTGTCTATATATACACCTCACTACATGTCATTTAGGCTGAAATGACTACTGAAGGTAGGCCGACTTATTCTAGAGAGTTCCTTCATCGTTGTAGGTCGAGTTGAAGAGGATAGGTGACAAGGTATTGGAGTATACTTTACATAGACAAGATAGACTCTTTTACAAAGTGTAACATGACCTCATTATATTACAATGACTCTACTTAATTATGACTAGATGACAAATAAATCCTAAAGACTCTTAATGGGAGTCTTGACTCAAAACAAAATCCCTTGCTCATGAAACCCATGAAGCAAGTTAATTTAATAAATTTATTTTTCTTATTTACATCTCATTACATAAAATCATATTTACATGTCATTATGACTGAACCTAGTTACATTTTCTAATACTCCCTCTTAACTAGGGAGGTATTTATAATGGCACTTGGACTTTCTCAATCTGAAGAATCTCTCATAAGAAGAATTCGGATTCGTAACTCATTTGTATAGCATTATATCAACCAACGTTGTTACATAGCAAGGCCTTCGCTAACAGCTCCATCTCTCCACAAGATTTGAGCTCAATGCTGGTGAGACCAATGATTTATCAATACACTCATCATTGTCTCTCTTAGAACATACCCCACCCGAGTTCTCTCAGAGTATGCTCCATGAGGACTATTCTTATCCTAGACTCCCCAATCCTCAAAGAATATTGGTCCTTCACGACTACTCTTTCATGGGATGCCCTATCTCATCCCCGAAGAGTATTGGATGCCAAATGATTACACAATCCTCCATTCTGTCTTCCCAAGTGAAGACTAGAACGACATGTCTATCTTTCCTTTTCAAACCTGGAGGATATATTCCATTAAAGGAATGTACTCATTCCTATCACAAAGGAATGTAGCTAGGCTCCCTGCTTAGGAATTTTACAATTTTCTTCCAAGTAAGAAACTTCCTTTTAGGCTCCCTCATCACTAGAGACCTATCACAACTCCTCATGTGGAGATCCTAAAACAACCAGCTACTTGAAGAGATCCTTCCTTCAATGTCATGAGTTTCTTCTTCTTTAAGGAGTCTTCATCTTTGAGAACATCCACATAGGGAACAAATCATCCATAACTTTTATCCATGAGTTATTCATGTCCTTAACTTATCATAAAGTGATCCATTATATTTTCCATCTGGATTTGCTCCATGTCATTTTGCTTTCATGCCATATTTTTTAGAAGGACATTACATCCTTCTATATGGTTTTCTTGGAATTCATCCACATATTTCCCTTTATCAGTCCTACATAAGCCCATCCAGATATTATTTCAAATAGAAATGGAAAATATAAATCAAAATTACCTTTGTGATGATATTTCACCATGACATCCTCCTATAGGTATCAACATCCTGCATGCAGATTGACACATATCCCACTGATATCCGTTGTGAAGGGTCTCTATCTTTTTCCGACTTCCATCAAAGTCTTCACATCCTTCTGGGAGATCTTCTAGTCAAATATTCTTGGACTTTGGATGTTGAATGCATTCTACCTTCATTGCATATTATCACGATATCTTCCTATATTTTCTCACACACTTCATTCCCGAGAGATTCCAAGTAGAGTTCCTTAATTTTAGTCAACTTTCTTATGATTCATATGAGAACATATTATGTTGATTTCATCTAGTGCGATTTATGCTTTTTCTGCAATATTTTGGATAAGAAGATTACTTCTTTTCTTGATCATATTTCCCAAGTTAGTGATCCATGTTATTTGCAACCATATGACATGACTTTCATAATATCTTATGTAACCATACATACCTCATATTCCTTTCGGTCATCCAGACTTCCTGTAGTAGCTTCAGTGAAAGGAACTTTATCCTAATTTCCTATTACATCATCATACTATCATCCCTTGAATCCCATTAGTTGGAATTCCTGATGAAACATTTCCTTCCTTTCTATATCGATGAATCCTTTGATGAGGATTCCATCAGAGAAACTTGAGGATGTTTCATATCCTCACCCGATAGATGTTTTCTTTATTGACTATGATGATCCCAATCGACGGTGGCCTTTTTCTCTTTCTATAAGTATCAATGAGGTTTTTCCAAGAGCTCCCGTTAATTGTAATCAATATAATTTGTATCAAACATATATTCTTCCCATGTCACAAGCTCTTACTTCTAATGCTTCTATCATGGTGCTATTTCTAATATGATGCATTCTATTTTATTTACATTGCATCCTATCTATAACTTACAAGTGAAAAGTACCTTTTATTGAAGAAGATCATCTCAATCATAGTAGAGATGTTTTCGTTTCTTCTTTCTTAAGCCTCTTTGTCTCAGGTTCTTTCACTTCCTTAGTAGAAAAGTGTTCTTCCATGTCCCTCATACATTTAAAACAATCTTTTCTATAGTGCCCAAGATTTTTACAACCATAACATCTTTCCTTAGCCATGTTCTTCTTTTTCTTTGGAGTACCAAACTTTCCAAAATTTCCTTTTCATATTGTCACTAATTTTTCCCTTCTATCTGATCCTTTGTCACTTTCTTTCTTCATCATATCTTCTTCTGCCTTGCAGAGAGACCATAATTTGATGAATAGGATAGCGTCCCATTCATCAATAGATATGAGGTTACCTTGTTCATCAGAGATCGTTTCTTTCTCAGATACCATCTCTCCCAGATCCTACAATTGACCTTTTATTTGAGATTCTTTTGAAATACATGACGATATCCCTTCATCCTTTGGAACCTTCAATTTGTATAGATCAGATCTAAGTGATATGGTCTTTCCTATCATTCTTTCAGGGAAAATTTCTACCATCTTATCATAAATTTCCTTAGATGTCTCAAACTTGGCTACATAGGAAAGGAGAGAACCTTTGATGGATTCCTTGAGAATATTTTGAGCCTTTAAATCCCTTTCCATGTACTCAGATAATGCTTGTTCTTTGGATGGCTTGAAGACTTTTCCATGAACATGATCAATGACTTCATTTACTTCGAGGACTATTTCTATTCTTATTTTCCATTCAAGGAAGATTTATATCCAACCAACTTTTGGTTCTCCTTGAAACATGAAGTCATTTTTACTAGATTGGATTATAATAAAAAGATACTTACCTGTGAATATCGAATCTTCAACTTGATGACAAACTAGTTGCTTCTTTCTTTGAATCTTTAAGAAGATTCTTACTTCAGTGAGGGAAGATTGCCTTCTATTTTTCTTCAACAGAGAGAAGATTTCTTTTCGATTTAATCTTCCTTAGATTTGAAGAGCTTCTACTCCTTTGATGATGTATAAATGATGATCTCTAAAGTGCTTCTAGGGATTCAGTCTTTCTTCCTGCTTCCTTCTTGAAGATAGTTTCAAGACTCTTTCTTGGAGTATTCTTCGATCTAGGGTTTCAATTTGATAAAGATCTAGATCTATTTCTTGGTGTTCTTTGACTTGCTTTGAAGTCTACTTGTTTTGATTTCCCCTTCTTGTCTTCAACACCTAAGCTCTGATACCATGGTGAGAAATCTAGGGCATTCAAAGTTTCTAATTTCTTTGCTTGATAATTTCTTCTGATGCACTTTTACTTCTTATCTTATAGGATTTTTCCACATTAGCTTATTAATGTTTTCTTTAATTAAGACAATTACAAGTATGCATAATAAAAGACAAGTGAAATAGTATGTAGGATTCTCAACAAGGGCCAAAACCTCTCACCTCTTGAGAGGAAAAACTGATAAATAATTCTTCTTCTAGATCTTCAATTGATAAGTACCAAGACCATGACACAGACCCTTGACTCTAGTATCCTCCTAAGAACCTTGTCACTAACCTTGATGATCTTCATCTTCCCTTTCTCTCCTTTCATCTTGATCTAGAACTGCTCTCCTTGACTCCTTCTAGAGAAACTCAGTCTCTATCCCTCACAACTCCTTATCGACATCCTCTAGAGAATCTCGGTCTCTTGGTATTCATTGGTCTCCTCTAGAGAAACTCAATTTCTAGATATCAGCCTCCCAAAAGAATCTTTCTCCTTCGCTTGCCCAGAAGAAACCTATATTTACACTGCCCAGAAGAAACATTCCTCGCACTGCCCTAGAAGAAACCTCCTTCATACTAACCAGAAGAAACCCTACTTCGCTGACCTAGAAGAATCTCTCCTTTGCTAATCCAAAAGAGTCTCTCCTTTGTTGTCCCAAAAGAATCCTCCTTTGCATGACTAGAAGAAATCCTTTCTTCACCCTACTTCTTAACCCCTTCTTCAAACCTCTTGTTTCACTTATTCTTGTCGAAGTTAGACCGAATTTCTTGCTCACAATGGAGGATGAGTGTCTCTATATGTACACCTCACCACATGTCCTTTAGGCTAACATGATTGTTGGAGGTAGGCATACTTCTTCTAGAGAGTTCCTTCATCATTGTAGGCCAACTTGAAGAGGATAGGTGGCAAGGTCTTGGAGGATACTTTTCATAGACAAGATTGGCTCTTTTACAAAGTGTAACATGACTTCGTTATGTGACAATGCCTCAAATATTTTATGACTAGATGAAAAATAAATCCCAAAGACTCCTAATGGGAGTCTTGAATCAAAACAAAATCCCTTACTCATGAAACCCACAAAGCAAGTAAATATAATAAATTTATTTTTCTTATTTACATCTCATTACATAAAATCATATTTACATGTCATTATGAAGACTGAAACTAGTTACACTTTTCAACACTGACCTGCATGTCTATTTTGTCTTGCATGGCGGCCTTATGATAATGTCAAATGTGGTAGAAGGACAAACTCAAATTATTGAGAAGGAAACATCCTAGAAAATGACAACAGGAATTAAAAGCCCCAATCTTTCACAGACATGTGTGGTAGTATGCACTATGTAGCCCTCCAAATATAGTAAAAAGTTTACCAGACTAAAGTTAATTAATATCATGTTTAAATAATTGAGGTATATATAAAGAATCCTTGAATTCACATTTGGGTTCTTAAGTTATGAAGAGCGTTATAAAGTTAGATTAAGTTGAGGATAGGCTTATATGTTACCACGCTAAAGTTAATATCAAGTTTAAGGAATTCAAGTATGTAAAGACTCCTTGGATTCACATAAAGTTGGGTTCTTAAGTTATGAAGAGCGTTATAAAGTTAGATGAAATTGAAGGGAGGATAATATGGTTTGTACCTGTTACATATTGTTTTATTATAGAGTGGTAACTATTTATTCTCTATTGTTTTATGTCACAACTTTGTGGATACATTTATTTTATTTTTATGAAATATGCTAAGGATCTGCAACATGTTTTGATTTGTTGACATTTAGCAACTTGCAATGTTTGTGGAACCTATTTTGTACACAGTTGAAACGGTAATAATAGTTGAATTCCTCCATTGATTTTTCTATATTTTTACCATTTCTATTTTTCTGCAACCACCACAACTTCCTTGAATTGTTGTACTGCAACTTTATATTTTCCATCTATAGTGGTAGATCTTGTAGTCACCAGCGTCCTTAAATTGTTGTACTGCATCTTGCTATTTTTTGTTTATAGTGACTTTGGTGGGATTTTTCTTTTTTCTTTTTTGAAACAAATCTATATTTGTATTACATATAACTTACTATAGAAAGTTGTTCAATTTACAAATCTATATAAAAAATTATTTACTATTGGTACTTGATAGTGGTCATTGTTGCATTATTCTCAAGTGCATATTTGCATGCCTATTGAATACATATTGAATTACAATTATCACCATGGGCTTTCAATGCCCATTAATGCATTGCATCTAGATAGTGAATGATGAAGCAACTCTTATAGACATTGGTTACATATGGGTTAGGAGAACTTGAAGCTGCACTCTATTACACTAACCCGAATAAAAGAAAAAACAACAAGAAAGAAGAAATAGACCTACACTAAGGATGGTACTAGTCCAAGCCAAATTTGTTTAGCGATACGAGTAGACTTCAAGCAATATCTTTACTAGGTGAACTTTAGCCACACAAACAAAACCAACTTCTCATATTTTTCTCTCAAGCTCAACATTACTTCCTAAAAGGGTCATACCTTACCGAATTAGTACTCCAAGCATGGGTCATACCTCACTTTCCCAATAATTGTAGCATGTGTTGTCATTTGTAGATGAACCATTGATTGGTGCCTTGACATATAGTTAAATGTAAAATAAAAATAACCACAACCTACTTGCCCAGTACTCATGATGGACATGTCTTGTCATTTAAAGAAGCATCATTGTGTGCAAAAACTCATGGCTATTGAAGGAAATTGTAGTTTAATTATTCTAAGTTTTGGAGTTTATAGGGGAAAATTTTAAAAACAATTATTGAAATTAGTAGTTATGTGTTAAAACTAAAAGTTCGAGTTATACAATTTGTAGAATTTAGGTGTTCAAAAAGTTAAAAAAAGCATTTTAAAGAATAAAAAATCACAATTTCAGTCCACAAGATTGAGTGCATATGTTGAAGCTCGCTGAAATGGCATAGTCGCAGTGACCACAATCTTGGTGCAGTGAAAGAAGGTTGCAACGCGTTGTATATTCATTGTTTTGTCTATCTCTTTGAAGTTCTCCTCTGAGTTGTATTAACCTGAATAGTAAAAGAAAAAATGCAAAAACTGATCCATTTTGTCTTCAAAACTTTCCAAATTTTCCTAAATCTTGTATTCCTTCAGTGTACCTTTGCACCTTTAGGGGAAATTTCTAGTATTATAGTGTAGTATTATTATAGTCTATTAATTATTCATAGTAAATATTATTAATATACTACCATAATAGTGAATAATTAAAGTTAGTCCTATACAAACTAAAGGGTAGTTAAAAATGTCCTATAGCTAAAGAATTATAAAAATGAAACCTAAATCTAAGACTAAATTATTAATGACAGATCTATGTCATACTACTAATAAAAGTTAAACCTAATAATGAAATATAATATTAGTAGGGTAATAGTTATTAATATTAAGATTAATAGTGCTAATAGTGCTAACAGTGCTAATAGTGTTATAATATTAATTGTTAACCCTATTAATATTAATAATTTGTTTATAGATACCCTGATGAGGGTGTTAATATGGAAGAGATGGGGGCTTTGGGGGCAACTCCTGCCACCCCCTAGATGTGATGCGAATTTAAAGCTTAGAGGGGCGCAACCTACCCCCACATGCATTGGCATGAAATACAACAGTTGGTATTTTCTATATATACAATAACATGAAGCATCTAGAGTACACTAATGAAGTTTTGAGTGGAGGTGAGGGTTGGTACTCAATCTCCCTTTGTATGTTCTTTGTTCTAGTTGAGATGTTGGTGAGTTTTGGGCCATGGTGTGGGTGTGTAATTGAAGCTAACGTTGATGAAGTTGAAGGCCTATGTAAGACTTGGGAGATGTAGTGGAGTTCCCTTGGTGCATGGGATTGTTTACAATTGTGGGGCACTAGGCATTGTGATGGGCTAGTGAGGACTCCAAAATCTTATTCCATTGAGAAATCTCAGGTCAATTTCCTTTATATTTTGGTTACTTTGTCTTTCAAAATATTTTTTCTCGAGTTTGCGATGCTAGGGTTAGTGTGTCCATATGTTGAATTCCAGTATTTGTTAGATAAAAGAGGTCGAGGGACCTTGGTATTTGACTTGTGTAATCATTTCTAGGGTCTCTTGGTCTTGGGTGCTTTGGAGCATGACGTAGTCATTTTAATAAAAAAATATGGGGTACCTCTATGTGAATTCCATTAGTAAAGTGTCTTAGTTCTTGGTGATTGGTTGTTGTGTCTCCTTGTTTGTGTCTATCATCCAAGCTTTGGTGTTTTTCCTTATTATAGCTCATTGTTTCATGGTTCGAGGGAGTGGATCATCTGTAAAGGGTGATGCGAACTCTGTTGTCTTTACATCTAACTCAGTTGAGGCTGAAACATATGTATAGACTTATGGGGATGATATAATTGGTTTAAGTCTTAGTCTTGAAGTAGGTTTATTCACATTATTCTCCTATTACATTGCAGGTATTGGGATATTTAGTGATTGCTCCAGGTGTGCCCGACAACGTCTCAAGCATACCTCCAATACAAAGAATGTGTTTCAGATGGGGCAAAGGTGGTAATACCTTGCAGGAGCTTAGAAGGGCAAGACTATTTACCTTTGATTTGGCTGCCACCTACCTCAATGCGGTTCTACTAGAGATGAAAAAGGAAAGTTTAGAAATTAGAGACTCAAGTAGGGACTGAAATTTAATCCCCTTTTGATTTAGAAATCCTAGAGGACATGTCGACATGGGTTCTTGACCCTAGAGAAACAAGGGGAAGCAAGAAGCAATACCTAAATTAGATCGCATTGCACTGCTAAATGAAAAATTTGTTGAGTTAGGTTCTGAAATACAATAAAGTGGGGAGATACGACGCCTTCTCCACCTTAGAATATGTCAAAAGGATGCTCAGAAATTAGAGGTTTTGTTTGGAGAAGATTGAATCTCGCTTGCTGCATGTGGCGGGTCACATTGTGTGTGAGTCTGACAGTGGAGATCTGATGGATCCTCTATGGTCAAGTGCAAGAGTTCCAACCACAATTTCCTCTTATGAGAATTAATATAGATTCATATGGTTGTCTATGTAGTATAGTGACTCTAGGTTTTATTTTTTGCCTAGTCAACAAGGTCATTATCCATTTGATGATGATATTAGCCTTTGACTATTTAAATGTTGATCCTGGATGTAATGTTGTAGTTTCCTATGTTTTGGCTTTGTCATTGTGCGACATTGTATAACACAATAAAATAAATTAAAATGTATTTTATTATATCAATAAGAGGATATTTGTCATAAAAAATGGGATTATTATTGGTAACCCCTTGGCTTTCAATTGGGACACTTGTCCATTACATTAAAAAAAAATCTTTAATTTTCATAGACAATTATTTCAAAAAATACTATAGGTTGCATTAATATCCAAATAGATCATCATTCTTCGCTTGAACTATTGTCAATGCTTGAGCTACCTCCATGACTTGGGTTATTTGAAGGAATGGTTTGTTGATTGCATCGATTGTTTTCATCTTCTTGATCTTGTTCCATATGCAAACATAAAAAATAAAGTGTAATGAGCGTATCTACATTGGTGAAATAATGAAAATTGAAATAAATAATATCCATCAATATAAATCGAATAGCAATGCACAATAGCAATAAGTGACTCATAAATTGTGCACATGGTTTCGAAACCAAGTCTCATGCCTTATTGGAACAAGCCTTATGTTGGCGTAGTTCCATACATGGTTTCCTGCATGTTTTAAACCCCATTATAAACCATAGATTTAATATAAATGATTTTTTGTTCTATTAATTATAAACTCAAAGAAGTAAAACAACATAGATACTTAAAAATTACATAGTTAATTTTGGATATGCCAACATATAATCGCAACCCATGTTTAACCCAATGTCAATCAATTCTTTCAATGGCTCTTCTTTGTATGTTAGCACTTATTTGAAAACATTCAAGGATGGTTGTTGTAAAACAACTTAAAATATTCAAAAATGAAACCTTGAGTTGTTACAAGGAAATATTAAAAATTACTCACAAACTTTGATATCAACCCTTTTCTTCCTTGTCTCCCTATTTTATGTGTTGAATGAGTTCCATTTTATTTTATTTTCTCCAAGAAAATGCTTGAAAAATAATATTTAATGTTAAATTATATTTTTATATGTACAAAGTCAATCATGATTACATGCATTTGAAGCACATTTTTGTTGAGATGGCTCCTCCTGTGATGCAATTATGTCCATATCTTTTACCATATCCTTGTACATTTTTTGGACATTCCTACTAGCGTGTTTCACATATCAACTCGTTGATCATTTGGTATTTTCATAATCTTCCTGAAAAAAAAATATAAACTATTTTTATATTGATATACAAAAACTATACATAACCAAATTTATATTAATAAATGAATGATTTGTAGTAATATTAAAAATAATTCTAGAAAACCATTTTAATTAGGAATATTACCTTTTGAATTATTCTTTTTTGTTGTTGTATTTTTTCTATTGCAAGTCTTACATGTCTCATTGACCATTGCTCTAGAAATGCTTCTTGTAACTTAGATACAATATGGTTCTTAAAATCATTGGATTGATTTTTGTATTGTAAGTGAAAAGTACGTCTATACGTTCATTCCACTAGATCCCTCATTGTCTTGATAAAAAAATTCCCCCTTTCATTAACCTCCAACAACACTCCAGATGAGCTATGGACCAATTCATCGCCATTTACATGTTCTATAATTTTTCCTTTCTTAGAATCACTTTGATCTTTTCTTTCATTGTTGCTCCTTGTAGAAAATTAAACATATATGAATTAATAGATTATTTGAAACGTGTTATATAATATTCTTAAATACATTATTAATGAAAACTCAAAAAAAAAAACCTCATATTGAATAATATTTTTTCATTCACCTTATTCATTCCTCTACACTTTTTCTATCAAGATTTTATGCTCTTTTGCACTTAGGTTAGAAATATCTTATTGACCTTCTTCATTTTATGGCTCTACATGACACACACTAACTAATACATATTATTTAAACTTACATATAGTTCAAACATATTAATTTTGTAAGGAATTTACAATGAACTTGTCTTCTATGCTTTTTTCGATGTCCTGATATTTTCTCGATCATTATTTTTGTTACTTGACACCTTCTCAGACATTTTTCCTCAATATACAATTTGTACCATTCAATACATAAGCCATTAAATATATTTTATAAATAAATAAAAAATTTTAAAATCAACAAAAAAGAACTGTGGTAACCAGTGTGTTTATCTGAATAAACATACCAGTGTGCTTATCTAAATAATCACAGCATTGTGTTTATCCCATTAGACGCACCGAGCATCTAATTGTTCGGTACTATTAAGGAAAATTAATTTTTAAAATAATTTTAAATTATGACAGTGTGATTTGTAATGATAAAAACACCACAATTATTTAACAATGTTATTTGGTAGAGGCGTCAGTGCGTTATATTACACTAGGAGCAACGATGAACATATTGGATGGAACCAACAACGCTATATTATATCGATGTGTTGTATTATACAAGGCACACTGATGCATTATATTACATAGGGTGCACCACAGAACATATATCCATTTTTTTTTTTAAACGGACAGGGCCGACAAGCTTTAGATCTAATTTAATAAGTGATTCCCCTACTTTACATGTTAAATGCCCTATATATAGTAAGTACAAAACCCATTAAATCTAAAATTCCTAAAATGAAAAACCATAATTTTGAAGTGTTAGAGGAATTTAAACCCTAAGGTGAAATTTTGTAGGAAGAAGCAAGGGTTTAAGATAAGTATTGATTTTTTTTTTTTGGTTTTGTTTTTTTTTTTTTTTTTTTTTTTTTTTTTTTTTTTTTTTTTTTTGTTTTTTTTTTTTTTCTTCTTCATAATTTTAATTAAATTTAAATAGGAACAAAGATCATTAAAAAAATTACTAGTAAAATCAAAAGCAAATTTTTTATTATACTGTTTTTTGATTTTTTTTGAATTATGAATAAATCTAACATAAATTGTAATAAATTTAATAGTAAAAATTAAAATTTGTATTATCCATGGTTTTCAGTGAATCACCATGCCTTTCAAACTTTTTGTAGTTCCAAAATATTAGTTTCTCCACAGTACTCCCAATATGTCTCTCTTGAAAATGATCTCTTTTAATTAAACCCTAACAAAATTTGTAAAAAAAATTATTAGTACAATAAACAATAAAAAAAAAAAAATACTATGCAGAATTTTGAGTGAATCAGCATACCTTTCAACTTCTGATCTTCTGAATGGTTCTACTGCTCCAAAGTATTTTGCTGTTGCGCAGTGTTCCTCGTATGTCTTTCCTACAAATCACTCCCTTGAAATTTTGGGAAAAATAATGAAATAGTGAATAACATTTTACTATTTAAAAGACTATGAAATTAGATTTCAAAGAATCGATTGTCACTCGTTTTTGAATTTTAAAAAGCATTGTTTTTTTCAATTTATCCTAACATCGGTGCATTCGATAGTCAAGCGCACTAGTGTGATTATAAGAAAATAACACCTACATTGTCGAGGCATCAATTTTTTTCAACACACTGACATGATAATTTTTTTTTTTTTTTTTTTTTAAACCTCGAAACGTTGCAATTAATTTTTTTAACGCAATGATGCAGTTTGTATTTAAAAGCATCAGTGTTGTAATTGTTATAAGAGCACTAAGATGTTTGAATTCTTTTTTATTTTCTAAAATCTGGAAACAAGTGCGTGCCAGTGTTTTTTTTAAACGCATCGGTGCATTTTGGTCAAGAGCACCAATATGATAACATATATTTTTTAGAATGTTGGAAACTTGTGTGGGTATTATTTGAATGCCTTAGTGCTAGAATTATTTTAACACATCGGTGCGATTTGTTCTGATAAGCGCATCCATTAAGTTTAAAATCTATCTAAAATTTTATTTTTACATAAAATGGCATATTAATCTCAAATTATCCTTTATGACACATTCACATGAATTACAACAGTTCATAGTATACATTTTCTGCTTACAGTTATCTTATTCTTGAAAAATGGTTTGAAAACTATATTGAAATTGAGATTGTGGTTATATGGTTCTTGAGATTAATTTTAGAAATGCACACACAAATTTTATTTTTGATTTTTCTCAAATGCAAAGACAAAATCTCAATAATATCAAATGGCAAATTCTTCAAATTCCAACTCGTTCCACATTTCTAATCAAATTCCTTCATAGTCTTCTCCCTTTCCATCTCAAGTAAGTTTAGATTTTATTTATATTTTGATTATCTAATTGATTTTTTTTTTAATCCATGTCAATTTGAATATAAATTTATCCAATTTTGCATGATCCTGATTCAAAATTGAGTTTAGATGAAAAAAATATTCCTCCACTGAAAAAACGTTAGAATCTCTTATCAAGAGCAACATATCACAAGAATTTGGTAGATGAAAATGGACAACCTCTTCAAACTACCAATTCGAACATGGCATCTTCCAACCACAATCTTGGATCAACGATGGTAACAATTGTTTGGTATAATGTAATTTCAACAAACCAATCGCATTGGCGTGCTTACTAATATCATTGATATTATACTAATGACGTTCAATATTTTTTGAAATTAGGATTCTAGAGAAGATGAACGTCCCACCTACCATCTTTCCGTGCACCCCACTACAACATCAACTTGAGAGAAGGTTGCATTAAGATCAAGACTCGAAGAGGAATCATACAAAGAATAGTTGAATCAACCACCTATTCAATTCACACTACATCTAGATTCACTAATTAGGAATGAATACAACAATAATAGTTATTCATCACAAGTTGGTAATGGAGGCATCAAATAGAGGTTAGTATGGATGATTTATTATGGGATACGACTGCCATGGATGCAATGTTGTTAAATGCATTCCAGAATGATGAGCTAGGGGATTATGCTCATATCACTAATACCTTATTCAAAATGTTGAAATTTTCTTCCACCACCCGTCTCTTTGGACTTGGCGATAAGTTAAAGTTTACTTAGTTGGGGACAACGATGTTGTTTTACAACTTGAAAGAAAATTTTAGCATGTTGAATGCATGTTTCTCCGCAATATTGAGGTAGTTCACCTGCATGATCGATCAAGTCGCTTATATTTTGAGAAATCTTGTCACACAATCAACATTAAAAATGGTTTATTTTATGAACGTTAAATATTGACAATGTAGAATTATATTACCCACCAACTGCAGGTCATTCAAAGATAAGGTTATTATGAGTGATAATATCTTGTCAGGTATCTATGAAGAGGCAAAGCAGTTGTTGAAAATGTTGAGTGTTGAGTACATATCATATCAAGCATGTCCGAAGGATTGTATTCTATATATAGGATAATATGCAGACAAAGAGATATGTCTGAAATGTGGGCATGAGAAGTACCGTAATTCAAAAAAATGGTTAAATCACATGGTCCTCTTCATAAGATATTGAAGCACATGCCTATAATCCCAAGGATTCAAATATTCTTTTCAAAGAATTATATATATCTTAGAGGGATGGCATGCCTCACACAGAAGTGAGTCAGGCGTTCTGGGAATCCAAACAAATTCAAAAGCCATGAAGCATATAGAGGAAACATGGCCTTAAAAATTCAAGGATGAAGTATGAAGTCTATGACTAAGAAAAAATAATATTTAAAAACACAGATATAGATCAGTGCGTTCAATAACCTGAATGTTTTGTACCAGTGAAAAAAGGTTATACATGCACACCAGTGCACAAGTGTGACATACTGTGATGAAAATTTAAATTTGTGAACCAACAATGGTGTGTCATACATATGTGTGCACCAATGTTGGTGTGGTTATGCTTGACATTGCACCAGAGCCAGTAAATGACTGTTTTTTGGGGTCAACGATGATTTTTTTTTAATTGAAAGTTATGTCTCCATATTTATAAATACATTTTTAATTTAATAAAAAAAATTGTATTTTATGTATGAGGATGATGTATTTCATATGTCAATCATTTATAAGAGACATCGGCAGAGGGAGTAGCAGCAGGAGTAGGAGAAAATGGTGTACCAGTACAATATGATCCAACCATGGGAGGCCAAAGAGATTTCATGAGTTCATTCTTGATTTCACTCAAGGTTACTCCTCAGCGAAGAACCATATCCATAGAGAAATATAGATCATGAAGAAAAACACAACATGTAACTAGACTTTCACAAGATTCAAAAGGAGACTATTCATCAACAAGAACCATCAACTAACAATGCCAACCAATTGAAATTTGAACCAATTCTTTGTTATACCAACAACAAAGCTTGTTATTCTTCACAAGAATTTCTTGTTCACCATTGGATCCCATGAGCATGTGTGTGTATATGTGTGTGTGTGTGTGTGTGTGTGTGTGTGTATATATATATATATTATATATATATATATATATATATTTATATATTATATTATATATATATATAAATTGAGTGATCCAGGGCTTATGTGGGCTTACATTGATCACATCTTCAAATAAGAGTTTTTATCCATATTACAATGCCACCAACCATGTTATCTTCATTATGACATTGGCGCTTGGACCTTTACACAATATTACCATGTCATGTGACTTGGTAATTAGGGGTCCATGGTCGTCTGCATGATGACATCATCATGCCACGTGGAAACTCATGAGAGGTGTCATGTGTCACCCATTTTCAACCTTTTCACCAATCAAAATTTGTCAATTATGCATGCCATGTGGCAGTCCCTGGTGGTGCCAGGTCACCCTGCTAACCTCATTCTAATGATGAGTCAATTTGTGTCATCTACCATGTTATCTCCTTCAACCAACCAAAATTTTCCACATGTCATAGTTTCCACACCATTGTTGACTACGTAGGATGGCCAAATCATATCTTCCATCCAATCACCATTCACCACATGTATTCTGATTAGGAGTCTATCATGTGTCAAATATTCATTTGTTTGGAGAATGAGGTTAAACTTCATGAAGGTTGAAATACCATATGCCCTTCATTTCTTCATCTAACTATCAGATCCATCCAATTTGAGAAGACATTTAAGTTGGGTGACTATCCACTGTTGATTTGATCATTGAACCATATACTTGCCTACAAGATGCATGCTGTTTAACGAATTTGGTGTTAGTGGGTTTTACCATATAGTTTTAGGCTATTTACTAGCATTGATTTCCAAATGGCCATAACTTTTTATCAGGGAGGAGTTTTTCATAGAGTTATATGTTGTAACAATTTTGGTTTTGATAAGCTAGCATATTAGAAAAATAAAAAAAATAAAAAAAATGATAAAATATTAAGTTAGGATATGGACAAAAAGAAAAATACAAAACAAAATTTTAGGAATATTTTATTTCATGTCCATATCAGAAAAATGATAGGTTAGATTGCCCTAAAAAAGGAAGGAAAAATCAAATAAAATGTTAGACAAGCAAAAAAAGAAAAAACAGTGCTTTAGTTGAAAATCAAATAAATTTGAGGCAGCGAGTTTAAATGCACCATCAAAAATGTGTTTTGCTTGATTATAAAGTTAAGCTTTCATTTTGAAGTTCAATTTCTTTTAACATAAGGTTATAAAAAGCAAAGGGAATTAATTTGTCTAAAGTCACAAAATGACAAAATGTTAAATCAACGTTGAATAAACTCCCAACACTTTTCAACGGACACAATCAACACCACTTGGATCAACGACAGAGGTAGAATTTCGACCCCCCTTTAGCTATTTCCTGTTAACGTGGAGAGGGGGGTGGGTCTGAAAAGTTGTTTCAATGGCCACCCATTTTTTCTATGTGTCATTCATGTAGCATTTTAGCCTCCCTTAGCCCAAAAACATAAACCACCTCACCAACCCCCCCCGCCAAAATCCCGTCAGCGGTTTCCAGCCTTCCAACGTTTGACCTCGCTCCCATGCCATATCATCCACCTATGATCCCCTTCCCCATACGGAAGCCACCACGTCATAAATCTATTACTCATTCGTTATCCCTCACCCACTCACAAGCCACCATGTCATAGAGTCGCTGCGCCATACGCACCTATCTCGTTGCCAGCCTCATTTAACCGTTTTACCCTCCTGTTGGACAATTAACCCCACTCCTTTGTAATAGATTGCCTATGATTAGAAGTTAAACAACAAATTAATCTCAATTCTACTTATAAATAACCCATGGCTCTACCCTTTACTACTTTTCTACTTACATCCATATCGTTGAAAGCTTTATTCACCCTGTGTATATTTTCCCTGTCATCTTTCCTTCAGTTAAATCAATTTTCATATTTCCCCCCTATAGAAAGATGGCCCCCAAAATTAAAATATAGAAAACCGTCGAATAAGAGAATCCATCTACAACTTCGCTCAACTTGGATCGCCTTCCCCTTGCAGACGCCTTGTTCAAAGTCACATACTATGACTGTGAATTCGATTCCATGAATTACATTTGTGGATGAAGCAAAAATATACAGATAAAGAAGATCCCATTCATTTTGGGGAGGCGTTTTTGCCCTTATTCTCCTTTCCCAAGTCTCATCATTTCCTTGATTTGATCACTTGGTGTCAAGCCAGGTATGATCCTGTGTAGAGAACAGTGATGACTCAGGATGAAAAATCTTGATCACCATTATTGCTCAAATCATAAACCAAATGCCGATGATACCTTCATCTGACTCCCTCAGCTATTTCTCACCAGTAGCTCTCATGGACCTTTTTAATAAACTCACCTTCCCACATAGAGCCCTTATTTTGAACTTTTTTTGCTAGAAGATGCTGAATTACCTAAAAGAAAACCACCTTATTCATCTTCTATGTTCCCTAAAGCCACTAGGCATATCATATCCCTGCTCTCATACCTCCTAGGATATGAAAATGATCAACTTGTTGATGAATCCATCCTTGGATTCTTTTCCATTTTTAGTAAGGAATATCAACCTACTTTCATGTATAATTATAGCCAATTCCTGGCTCAGTCATAAATCATTTGATTTTATTTCAACAGGGAGATTCATTGAACATTCAACTTAACAGGCAATATGAGAAAGGAGTGAATCAATCAGTGATTCACTAGACAGAGTTAGTTAAAGCAACATCATCAAAGTTTACATTCTCTCAGTTTATATATTCTTTTGTACATCCAGTTCTTCAATTACTCAATAGCCAGGCAGAGCCCAAAATTGGAGAAGAAATTAAAAAAATATTGCACCTATCTGAACAGACCAAGACAAGTGACTAGTATCTGTACCAAAACTACACTGAAATTAGGATATATGGCAGTGAGTTAGGTCCATACAAACTGCCTAAGTATGTGCCAATTGTTGAGGGACAAATTCCCCTAGGGTCTTGGGTCAATACCCTAACAGAGCGGGGGTTATCTACAAAGAAAAACAAGCATTCCATACAGCCATGATACTAATATATACAAACTACATGAAGAGAGGTGCACCTAGGGGTCCT
This sequence comes from Pinus taeda, assembly GCA_000404065.3. Lineage (NCBI taxonomy): Eukaryota > Viridiplantae > Streptophyta > Pinopsida > Pinales > Pinaceae > Pinus > Pinus taeda. The sequence continues at coordinate 153,900 of APFE030191980.1, forward strand.
TCATTTGGGTAGATCCAGCCAGGGTCCAAAACCTCTCGGAGTTCCTTTCAATCCTTCAACCTGCAAGGCAATCAATTCAAGGAAGCATAGCAGTATATGGGCCAAACATCATAAGGAAATCAACTTCATAGCATATTGAAAGGTAGTTAGTTATACAATTGAAACAACCATTCATATGTAAATCATAACATTGATATCATAAGCATGAAGAATATTAATATCAGGAACAAGACAAGTGTTTCTTTTATTATAGATAACTAAAATATAGTATGGAATGATTCACCTGAGCCTTCCTTTTGTAGGCTCCAAGCGGAACCGTCCTCCAGATTCGTCCAATCTCAAGCCTTCAACAAACTCCTTCCATGACTCACTCAAGGATATCTCAACTAATGGAAAGACATCATAACTCAAGGAAACAAGGGTTTCTTGTAATGGGGGAAGTGCTGGAAGCACAAGGATCTTCAGACCTGATGAGGGATAATCTCAGCAAAGTGATTTTTCTCTCTCTTCTCTCCTCCTTTAGGACTTTCCATTGAAGCCTTTTTATACTTCTCCCAAAGTAGTTTTTTAGTTGGGAATTCATTGGAAACAGTTGGGCCACAGGCACTAATAGGTAATCAATAGGTAAAACCCATGATCTCTGCCTGAAATTAAGGAGATTTAATTTTTTTAGGTGTTTTAAGACATATATGCGGGTTGGGTATACACAGACCCACGTACACACGCGTTTAGCTCAGGGCAATGTCATGTATAGGGAGTAAAACATTGTTTTTTAAGTATTTGGACCAGGTCTGGAAGGAGGGGTTGCCCTAGGCCATTAGTGTAGCATCACAAACATCAAGAGTGAGATTTGGAGCTATAACACCAACGAGGATATTCTCACTAGAATACATCTGGAAAATGATAAATATGGATGAAGTCCATTTTGTCTCAAGTAAGAAAAGTCACAGTTCAAACTCAAATCCAAGGTAGGAACATTCATCTGTAATACTAGATCTGTATTTACAGAGGCAGACAAATTATTGAAGAGCATGAATCTCCAGCCAAGGTTCACCTGGTCTTATGATCCTTTTGGGATCATTTCAGCCTTGATAGTTCAATTGAAGGCAACACCTTACAACCATACTCCCAGGCTAGAATAAGAGAAGTTTATGAACCAGGAGCAGTGGTTTGAAGGAACTCTCTTAGAAGCAGATGAATAGGTTATAACTACTCCATAGGTAAATACCTCAATCACTCAGAGTACGCAACACAAAAGAGCCCGAGAGGAAACTCAATGAGCTACAAAATCCATTAAAGAGTATTCTATACTACAAAAGAAATTGAACACGGGATTTTCAATATCATCAGGAAGTAAGCCACCAGAAATAATTGATCTTGGAGATTTAGAAGTTATTTCATCAACAGGGACCACTGATCCCAAATCTCCTTCTAGTTCTTCAACTCCTTCTTCAATCGAACCTATGGAGATTATTCAGTCAACTGAGATCAACTCATTAGAAGACACTAATATCTTCTTAAGATTTGTGGAAATAAAATTGAATAATGAAAATCTTAAGTCACAAATGTACAATCAGTTTTTGAAACAGACATCCACTTCTCAGCACAGATTTCTCTCTGCCTTTGACAGTGAAAGAGGAAGGATGAAAATGGCATTTTTGCAAGCTGAAATTCCATTTCCCAAATCCACAACAGATTACAAGAAGACCATATTTTCATTTGATGTAAACAGATACATCCTATTGATCAAATGGATTTGCATAGGCAATCAGGTAAAATGTTATTTTCAACAATGACTACAACTGCCATGTCTCTTTCTAAGCTCATAATTTCCGTGTCAAATGTGCAGTCATAGCTTAAGATTGAAAAATTGTCATCTTTAGCTAAAGATAACAAATTAAAGTCTTTAGAAGATATTTTTGTTAAAATTGGATATGATCCCCAAGATTGTAAAGTAATTGAAGAAATACTCAACAAAAAGAATACAGATATAGCAGCTTTGAAGAAACAATTGAAACTACTTTCAACTGAGGATCCACAAACCAGAGAGATGGCATAAAATGAACAGCATTGGGAGGAGATGTTGAAGCTCATTATTGAGCAAAACATATAGATCAAGAACATGGAAGAGAAAATAGAACACCTGCTCAAGGAAAAAGAGGCAACACAGTTTCCTATGACCCCAGTAACAACAATTCCCATGACAAGTACAAAGCCAAGTTCATCCCCATTGACTTTGCTTCATCATCAGCAATAGTTGAAACACCAATTTTATCACAGGAGTTACAGGCACAAAAAAAACAAAATGAAAAGTTACTCCAGTAGTTCCAAACCCTGGAGTCAAAGAAGGTAAAGAATGACACCTTGTATGTAGAGAAAATGCAAAAGTCACACAGGTTAGACCTCAAGGTTAAACAATTAGAGAGTAAGACTCTATTGGCAGACACTTTGGCATAGGCCATAGAGGACATTTGGTTAGACATTAGCCTCTCCATAACAAACATAGATAGATAATCAGAGGGCAGCATTGAAGACAAAACCCAAAGAAGTAGCAGGGATGATCAAAGTATTAAACTTTAAGACTAAGCAACAGTTCCAAGAGATGAATATTCCAGATAGGACAACTATTATTTTGGAGATTAAGAAAGTCCCAATGAACAAGAATCTACTGACTCAATTGAAAACAAAGTGTGAAGCTTTGAACATTGTAGTCCGAAGGTTTCATTCTAAGTTTAGCATGTTGAATAAGAAAGATTTACCAGATTTAGTGTCATCAAGTGATCAGTTAGTCAAATTGGACGATTACTGTGAAAGATTATATACTATTGCAACAGACAGTAGTGAATTTGTAGGGATAAAAAGAAAGATTACTAGCAAGGAGGGAAGCTTTGAGCCCTCACCTCACAATCAAATATGAAATTGGACATCTTTTTCTCACTAAACCCAATTTTGAAAGATACACCGAAGTTTATGATAAATTTAGAAGAATGGTAAATCTGGAGATACCAAGCGAGGAGAGGTGGGATCAATTGTGTGAAACAATTGATTAACTTTCCATCCCAACAAGAAGACAACACAACAGTTTTTGAAGGAACAATCATCAACAACTTCCTGCCTAATATGGACACATCATTCAACAATTTTCTTTTCTTATTTTCTTTCATGTTATTTTTGTAATCAGTTTAGGATATTTTGTCTACTATCCAAACTAGTATAAATAACTCTCTTCTACGAGTTATTAAGGGTTGCACCCTTTCATAAGCATCTTGTAAGCATTCCATGTACACATCTTTTCTGGATCATTAATAATAAAGCAGAGGATTCTGAATTTTGTTCCACATAGTTTGTTTCTCTTTTAAGTTTTTCCAATACATCTTTCATTATGTATTCTGCATATGTTTAAGTTTTTTAAGGTAATTTGGTAAGTCTAACTATGTTTCAGTTATTTTTATTTCCTTTCTGAAGTTATGATCATTAAAAGAGAATGGGTCACTGAACTATTTGTTTAAGTATCTCCCTCTAAATCATAAAATTATCAGTATCTTTATAATCTTAAGTATATTTTGTTAAATCTTCAAACATTGATTGAAGGTTTTCTAGCGTATGATTATTTAATCTTCTCTCTGAAACTGAAGTAATCATATTTTCTTACATCTACTTGACATCAACAAAACTTGAATCATTATGGGAATTAAATAGCAGCCCTTTGCTTACTTGTTAGTATTATTCAAAAGGTTGAGCATTACTGTTATAATTTGTTTCATACATTGCTGTTCCAACTAAATAAAAATCAACAAAAGATTATAGATGCTTTGGCATAACCAATTGACCTTAGGTTATCTCAAAGGACAAAATCAGATTGGTGTCATTGCCAGGGAAAGAAGGATTGAAAGCCAGATCTTCCCTGGGGCAACAATTTCCCCTTTCCTTTAAGGTGAATAAATGATAAGGTATAGGTCAAAATCTTTCACCTGAAAATTTCACTGGTCAAAGATGGCTCCTTTTAAGCACACTAGATCACATTCTGATGCTAAGATTGTTAACCCCTTACTAGACCCAGAAAGACTCATTAGGGGAGCCACTTGAAGGAGAAGACATAGAACCTCTTCTTATTCTTGAGCTTTACACCCTAAAGATTCCTCATCTGTAGATCATTTCTCATCAATACCATCCTATCCTGATTGGACTGAACTACCTCCTAGGGTTTCTGAACTTCATTCTAAAGGGGTAGATCTTCAATTAGCCTTTTTAATACAGTCACTTGAATCATATCAAGTCCCCTCCATCCCTTCCAAATCACCTTTATCTGAGGAAGAATTAGGTTTGAATTTACCTGAATTCAAACCTCAAAACTTCATCACTCCAACTCCTTATTCAATTCCATCAACCTCAACTAATTTTGAAGAGACATTTTCTGTATATTCAAACCCTTTGTTTGATAGTAAAGGAGAATTACCACTAGGAGTTCATAAGTTTATTATCAAGACCTCTTTCAAATCCTTAAAAAGGTCTCCTCCCTCTTTCTCTCCTCCACATTCAAATACTCCTATCGATTCACCTTCACCCTCATCATCTTCCTCTTCCTCATCAACATCCACTGAGTCACCTCTAACTCCTCTAGTTGTAATGGATTTTCGACCCATTGTGTTAGAAAAATATTATATATGACAGAGAAATGCAAGACATATAATATGCAGAAAAACACAAACACATAAAACCAGAGAGACACAGATATACATGGTTCAACCAGTTTGGGCTACATCCACCTCGAATAGCCAATCCTTCCTTTCTATTATCCAGCAAAATGAAGAGACACAACCTACAACAGATTCGTTGTAATATCCTCTGTTTTCTCTAACAGTCTCACCTATATGTTTCTCGCTCTGAGAATACACATATATTCCATAGCCTCAATACAATTCCCTCATACAAAGAGAGGGGTTGCCTTCTAGGGCAAAAAAACCTAAACTAAACACAAATTCTACCATCATATCATCCTCCTAATGAACAACCCAGATTGACTAGAAATCGCCATACTTTTACAAGGAAATTTTACATCTTTTTTGAGTTTCAGGGGTGCTGCCCTCGAAACCCCCGTCGGGGGACCACTGGCCCGCAGACACCCAATTTGGGGAGGGTGGTCCCCCCCGAACCCCCGCGGGGGACATTCCCCCCCTCACCCCCCCTTCCCACCCCCGCATGGATGAGTGTACAATCTTCCTGGGGTATACATCCGGCTAAAACAAAGATCTTTAAATTAGGATGATAATCATGCTCAACACCCAACACATTGTGCAAGCAAGGTATGCTGCTCTAGTCCTTCCTACAAATTTAAGAAATTTTCCTGATGCATACCTAAAACACTTGCGAAGATTTAATGGAGAAACCGGTCCCTCAGAAGAAGATCATGTATCAACCTTCTTAGATTTTGCTGACAATATGAACATTGAAGAGGAAAAAGTTTATATGAGATTATTTGTACAATCTCTAGAAGAAAATGTTAGAATTTGGTTTAGGCAGCTCATATCTGACTCTATCAAAACTTGGAATGAGCTTATAACTATTTTCAAAAACCAATGGAGGGTAAAGAAAGATCCTGTTTACTTTCTTACTGAATTTGAGGAACTGAAAAATAAACCTTGGTGAACTAGTATCTAAATTCATTAATATGTTTAACAAACTCTATCATAAAATGCCTACTAGTTGTAAACCACTAGTAGCAGCTGCAAAGGTTAGATTTTCAAAAGCATTTGATGATGACTTTACAGTCATGCTAAGAGAAAAGGTTTCTAATAATTTAGAAGATATGTAGACAAATTCCATAAAGGTAGAAGCCAACAGGTCAATGTTGGGCATGGAAATCCCCCAAGGCATATTTTGGGGCTCAAAGCCCAAGTTTTGACTGAATCTTGTTGTAAAGCTCTGCGAATTGCAGGCGCGGGGCGTGAAAGGATGATAGAGTCATAGGGTTGTCCACCCTATTTTTGTAATGTAATGTCGGCTGGATAGACCTACCAATGGTCTGTAGACCATGGGATTGTATAAATAGAGCGAGGCTCTAAGTGTAAAAGAAAAAAGAGGAGGAAAAAAAGGTCTAAGTGATTAAGTCAAAGTGTGTCTTTGGGTCGTAGAGTAAGAGAAGGCTTTATATTTGAGTGTGTAGAGGCCTAGTAGTCCGTAGCTGAGTGTGCGAACCCCTGCAGCTGAGTGCACAGGGCGAAGTCGAGTCTGTAACCAAGGAAGGAATCAATAAAGAGAAGTTTTGTTATAATTCTGTGTATCTGTTCTTGGGTTAATGCATGTTTGATATGATTTGCAAATATACTGTTTATTTACTGTGTGCACCTATGTGAATGTTTAATGTTGTTAAGTATAACTTAAAGCCCGCAAGTAAGCTAAGATAATCAAATGACATTGGAATACTAGTAATGTCTTGGGGAATAATGCATAGCACAATGTTCATCCCCTGGATAGGGCTGCACGAAGGAAGTATATTAGGCTGCGAGGTACGGGAAAGTGTGCGAAGCAACCTGCGTGCAGCGTCGAAACACGGACCACTTGAATTCATCAGACATCTCCAAGGCATGAAAACCTGGTTCTAGAACCATCCCATAATACTTCAGGTGAGACCTCAGTCCACGCTCCACAAACTGTTTTCGAAAGGGCCAGTAGTACCAGGATCTGTTTGGCTAACTTAACTCTGAACCTAGGTCAGGCCCCAATAAGCCAATAAATGGTTTCGTTGTCACGACCGAGATCTACATAGAGATGTCTGATGTCGTATCAATGGAATTCGACAAAGAAAGGAATTGAAGAGTGGTTAGATAGAAAGATTCACAAGTTCGTGGCACGGGAAAACAAGAATCTATGATTATCAAAGGAAGAGTGGTTAAATTGTTACTTATATACAAAAATCCACAAAATTTTGCTTACATCCTTCCCCTCTGAGTTGTATGAGTGGATTGCGAAGCTAGCAGACAGTCAAGGAAGGTGTAAGCTCGAAAACCTGTTGTGTGGACTCCAAAGTTGGTGCACAAACTAGAACCATTAAAAGATAAGATCATGCATGTTGTGGATCACTGGCTCAATCGAATTATAGGAGGATTTATCACCGAGTTCGCGGTAGATACTTCAGTCAGCTATAGTGAGGAAAAACGATGCTTCCTTAAAGGACCATGAGGTAAGTACGTTAAATCTTTGAACACTTGGATTAAGATGCTATTGTGTGAAAAACGGGTTATGTAAATAAATTGATGTTTGGGGCTACGCAGAGTGGGAGGATATACAAAAGTGAAGGTAGCGCAGAACTAGAAACTACCCCTTGATTTCACCTCCACGAGAAAGCGAGGAAGAGCTCGCGAAGGTTTCTCCAAGAAGTGCGATAAGTTTGATAAAGCAGTGAATTCCACACATACCACCCCCACCTACACCACCACCAGTTTCACCATCTTCACCCCCATCTTCGCCCACACCACCTCCACCACCACCACAGTTTAATATGGCAAGCGCGATAAAGTTTTCGGTGTTCAAAGGAGTAAGGAATGAAGATTCAGACTAGTTTTGGTTCATGGTAAGAGCTGTATGGGAAGCGCAGGGAGTCACAGATGACAATATAAAGAAAGCAAGTTGGTTAGCAGTCTGCAGGATCGCGCACTGACTTGGTACATTAAGCATTCCAATGACAATCTGAACGTAGGGATCGTGGATATCCAGGTTGCGCTAAACAAGGAATTTAGCAGGCCAAAATCAAAGACACAGTCGATCATTAGATTTAAGGAAATCACAATGCTTCCAGGTGAGACCACCTGGGAGCTGGATCAGAGACTGAAGTGTACAATTCGTGAAGCCAATATGACCTTGACATATGGGCAACATTGTGCATGGTTTGTAGCATCGCTAACGCCACATCTAAAGAACACTTTGTCATAGCAAAAGCTAAACACTCAGGCTGAGGCCTTGGAGATCACAATGAGACTACATGAAACCCCGATACAAGATCAGAAACTTGGAGTTCAACAGATCCACCCGCAGTTGAAAAAATTGTGCCTTGAGATGCAGAGTTTGAAACAAGACAGGATGGCTCACCCATAAGCGCGTAAGGAGGCATGGTGCATAAAGTGCAAAAGCCAGGGACATGACAAGGACCATTGTCCAGTCTTCGCTAACTACCTAGTGGCAGGAGGACTAATTCCATTGAGATTGGAGGCACAAGCAGGACTGAGCGCGACGCATACATTATGGTGTGAGATTTGTCAGATAGGAGGGAAGGATGCTGCAGATAACTGCCATCTATTATAGAAGTATACACAGAATTCCCAGCAGTTGTTATGTAATTTCTGCAGGTCAGTAGGTCACGATGAGCGCACCTGTAGAAGTTATGAACTGATGATGGATAAAACTCCTACCTATAGAGTTGAGACAGAAACATCGGCCCTCAATCAAAATGCAGGGATGGCACGCACTGGATTTCATGGGCGTGGACGAGGTCGAGGTGGAATTGGACTAGGAGGAGGTCACGAACAACTGATATGTTACAATTGCGGAGGACCGAGGCATTATGCCCATGATTGTACAAATCCAACGAGACCATCATGCTTATATTGTACCGAGTTTGATCATGAGATAGAGAGTTGTCCCATGCTGATAACAAGGTTGCGCAATAAAGGAGCACTCCAACCTCCCCCGACTCAGAACCTGCAAATGATGAGTTTTGAACTACACAAGGAAGACCCGAATGTAAATATCATGCTTTGAAGTGATATCACGACAGGAGATGACAAAGGCAAGCAGCTCAAGAGAGTGCCTGGGTTTGCAGGGCTCCAACAAAAGAAACAAAATTTGATTTAGAGCGCACTAAGGATGCATTCATGGAAGCTAAGAAGAGCTTCGTGAGTGCCTCTACTTCAGGAAGTAAAGACAAAATAGACCCAAAAATGGACCCATCGATGCTCACTACATTCTTAGAGACATGCATGAAGATGTTGCGTGATAGCAAGGCTGTGGAGGGGCTGCAAGAAATCATGACTAGATGTGCTGGGACTGTGCCAAGAGAACCACGCGTAGTCTAGAATCTCGGAAAGCACACAACACGAACAAGAAGGGAGATGAGATTGATTGCGTAGATCAGGGAATACGAGATGGATCAAGTGATTTTGGATCTAGGATCAGATGCGAACATCCTGCGAAAGAAGACATGGGAGTGCATGGGAAAGCCGGTGCTGCAATGGTATCCTATTCAATTGCGAATGACGAGCTAGCAAAATATCCCACCTATGGGAAGATTGCAGGGAATAATGGTAGATATCCAAGGTGCGAGCGCGCTTGCAGATTCCGAAGTAATAGAGATTGTTGATGATAGCAATCCCTATCCCGGGCTACTGGGAATAGATTAGGCCACTGACATGAATGGAGTGATAAATCTAAAGAAGTGCAAGATGATTTTTGAGAAAAAGTCACTGCGCATAGTGGTACCTTTAGACCCTACAGAAGGATCGCGCTACACAGAGCCAGTGTGTGAATACGATAGTGATGATGATCTAAGACTGTATCTACAAGATAACTGTGTGGGAGCAGGACTAGGTGAATCCAACAGCGGATGGAAGACTCTTGTGGGAGCACGAAAGCTCGTGCACCTCAGATTCGGATGAGGAAATAGAACGATGGCAGAACCGACTACATGAGGTAACCACGCTCAACTATAACATGATGATAAGGTCATTGCGCTGTGTAGCAAAGGAAAGAAGAGATCTGCCTACGTATGATGGGTTAAGCGAGGTAGAGGAGTTCCTAAATAAATTTGAAAAAGAAGTGACGAAACAACAACGGTTTGATGCTCTGAAATGGGTATTGCATGCTATGCCCGCAAGGTGGTGGGGTATACACCAGCAGAATTTTGAGGACTAGCACGAATGCAAAAGGATGATGCACATGCGATTTGGGATGCCTTAGATGTAGCTAACAGACAAGTATGACGGACGGGATGATCCACGTGCACACCTCGCGAAATGGACCAAGGTCTATGGGGAAGAGCCACAACCTGAGTGGGTGCACCTATTCTGTCATACCTTGGATATCATACCCATGAATTGATATACTGAGATGGAGCTCCACCATGGCACGAGTGAATGAGATATCTTACGTGAAGGATTCCTATTAACCTTCATGTTTGAAGATCATTGGTGGGATACTGTTGATAATGTGCTACAAGCAGTAAAAGCAGTTATCTTCAGAATACCCCAGGAACCAATGGAAGTGCTTCAGCCATAATGGGTGACCTAGCTGAGTTGTGTGCTGAAGTGTTACAATGTAAATATTGAGGAAGAGGATGAAGATCCACAAAAAATTAACATTCTAGAAACGGAAGGCTATCGCAAGGTTCAAGGACCATTGATTGAAGATCCTGACATCACTATGCCGGTAAAAATGAAGCAGGTAAACATTGGGATGGAGGCCGAACCGAAGTATGCAATGCTTCATGATTATTGGGATGATGCCATGGTGGATAAGGTCGTTGAGTTACTCTACGAGTACCAAGACTTATTCCCTACCAATATCATGGACTTAAAGGGGATTGTTGGTGATTTAGGGATGATGAAGATCACCCAAAAACCTGACGTGAAGCTGGTTAAGCAGTGACCTTACCACTTGGATCCCAAGTACAACGAATAGGTCCACGTAGAACTAGACAAAATGCTCACAGCTGTAATTATTGAGCCAATGGAAGAATCCGACTGGGTAAGCCCTATGGTAGTGTAGGAGAAAAAGTATAAGGGCGAGATAAGAATATGTGTGGACCTATTGAAGCCCCGAAAATCGGGTCAAAAACAAGGGGGATACCCACTCGGTCCGGACCTTGGTTGGCAGCTCCGTATCCGTTTGGTATAGCGGGTCCGATTGGGGATAATGGGACCAGTTTCCCAATCTAAGGGTGTGTGTGTGTGTGTGTAGAGTTGAATGATGCTGATCTAAGAGTACTTAAAGCTAATTTAATTCAGATTCTTAAACTAACTCTATGCTATTGTAATCTAATGAGAAACAACACATATAATCTACGCTAACCCGGGTGTATTTCTTCTATTATGCGATCTAAAGAGATTTCAAACAATAACTGGTAATAAAGATCATTCAGCTATCATAACAATAGAAATAAATTAAGATAAACCACTTTGCAAAAGAAGTTAGGAAAAACAGTTGTGAACAACATATCGCATAATAAGTTATTCATATATCAGACATAAATAAATGACTCCACTGTACAGAAGTGCCAAATAGTAACTCATACATTCATGCAATAACATATAAACAACTGAAAACTTTAAATCACTTCAAGAATATAAGAAGAAATGGCCAAGAGATAAAAGTACCATTTATGACTAATCCTACTCATAAACTTCAAGCAAAAATGATTTATCTCTACTTGTTCTAACATCTACTAAGAGTACAAAAGTGCAACATCAGTAGCAGACATCAAATGCAAACATTAATAAATCTCGATCCATCCATTCATCAAAACCTCCTCTGAGGGTGCAGAAGTGCATGTTCCGAGGACAAGTTTTTGACAAATTTCTGGACCCTTCTCTAAATGCATGAGAAGGGTTAAAATACTACTTCCTAATTCTAATAATAGTGTCTTTACAAAATTTAGGATGCGGTTTTCAAATGACCGTCCTTTTTCTAATCTAATTTAAAAGAAAAAGAAAATTTCTAAAATAAGGCTACTTCTGAACTTGGTCCTTAAAACTGCAAGTGTTCATCATGGGCTTGAGAAGAGTCGGCTGGCTGATTTCTGTGCTGAGATGGGATGCGAAAACAGAATCTATGAGAGCTGGCACTACTTTTTCAGTTGCATTTATGATGCATTTCACAGTCATCCATTGACTATGTGGCTTGACAAAGTATGCCCAGTAACACTCCCAATTTAACATGTTCAATGCCTGGATCGATTTTCCCTTTTCCTGCGCCTTCTGCTTCCATTCTACTTCCAGTCGTAGTTTATTTGGTAGGTACCCTGGGGTGGTCTCTTCAATTAAGTTGGCCCTGTGTAAATTCTCATTTACACAATCGATAAGAATGTTTGCTTGCATTGCCGCTGTCTCCGCTGCTTGTTCCGCCTGCCTGATTTGATCGTCCCATTTATTAAAGAGAAATTCTTTATGACTCTCGTTTATTCTGGGTGCACTTGCTCTTTTCCCTTCCTCTTCATCCTGCCAAGCTGAGTATTCCGTATCCATAACATATGCGGACAGATAAAAAGGAGGGTAGATCCTTTGAGACAAGGATCTTTTAGACCGGTAATTCATAACAGCCGTGTAAAGATTATGAGAAAATATCTTGGCCCAATCCATAATATCGGAATTTGTGGCAACATCTATTAGTGGTAGCCATTCAAACGAAAATTTATTGATATCCGGCATCCCAAATAGTCTACAAAGCATGGCTGCAGCAAAACAATACGGAGAGGTGAGGGAACCAGTGCTGTACATACCGTTTTTTTCCTTTTTGAGTGGCTCCTCTTTTTTGGACCAATCTTTGGTGGTCTCTCCTAGGTTTGGGTTCTCTGCCGCAAATTTCTTGACGAATTGTGCATTGTAAGTCGCCTGCGGTTCAGGAAGATGATACATAAGCTTTAAATATTGCGCGGTGAATGACCCGATGAGCCCATGTCCTTGAACCTTGAATTGTCTGTTGTTCAACTCTGTATTGTCAAGTATCCACTTGATCGTATCCGTGTATGGTAGAATTTTGGGCCTTGCTGCTATCCGGTGAAGAAATGAACATGCTAGCTCCTCTAAGGATGCCTCAAAAGAGCGTTGTGAGCCTGCGGGAGTATCAACCTTCATTACTCTAGGATTTTCTTCCTCCAGCAGCCTGTACATACTTTCCCATGTCGATATCCCTGCATCTCTGTTGCAGTGTCTGTATACAAAGGCGCCATCTCCTTCTTCTTTTCCTTCGCCTCAGAGCGTTGAGCTTTATTTTTCTTTCCCATTTGCTCCTGTGTTTGGCTTTGAATCGTCTTAGCTCTTCGTTCCTGTAGATTACGAGTGAAGTGGAAATGACTGATTAAGAAAGGTGATGGGAGAGTTTTAAATGCAACAGATATATCAAATATGCCACTTTACATGAAGTAATTCTTTACAAAAGCACGCGTCTTCATTTCATTTAATAACTGACAACTAATTCATTTACTATCGTTAAAAGCGCATGATCTTGAGTCAGATTATGGTAAGTGGCTTTTCTTTGAATGGTGTGCCCAAAGGATTTGTGATTAAGTGATTTATGATTTGCTTACGTAACATCGCAGATCGCGCCATCGAAAATTGCACCATCGCAAATCGCAAGATCGCAGATTACACCATCGCAGATTGCACCATCACATCGATTTCAACATCGCAGGTTGCAGAAGTTTGATGCTTGCCAAATCTTGCCAGTTCATTTCTGCGATATGCGATCTTGCGATCGGTGTTATCGCATATCGGTAAATCTTGAAGTTTTTTCCTTATGAGTATTACTTCATTGCGATGCGATGTTATGCTTAACACGAGGGTCTTGCGCATACTGATATTATAGAGAAATGGAGGCATTTCCTATCTTTTTTGCAACGCGGTTTTAAAGATATTTCCCTTATCATAGACTTAGGTTAAAAAATATTCAAAAGACCTTTCTAAGCTTACGATGGTGACCTTATTTTGAAGGAAGGAAAAACTTGCTTTTTCTTAAAAATTTAACTAAGGGTCCCCATTCATTTAGTATTTTGGACAACACTTAAATGAACAAGGGGGGGTGTTGCTGGCCACAACAATTGGCGATTCACTTAGGAGAATCAATTATCTATGATCTTCTATTGACGTCTTTCAAACTTCCGAAAATAAAAAATTTTCTCAGGAAACTTAAACTTTATTATAAAAAGACAAAACATATTATACTTCAAACTGTCAATGATATTTTGTTTCAACCTCTTTCTATTTTAATTACTTGTATCTTTAGCTTGTCCTTGCATTTACATCAGCCATTACTTGGTCTTGTAATAAAAATTAAAATAAATTCTTCCCTGTGTAGCAACCTTTTTAAATATGCTCTTTGTCGCAGGTAGAGCCTCTGCTGCCAGCAGGCATCCATAGCCTCGACAGGGTTACCTATTACCTAGTAATGATCCTTTATCCTGCTTAAGGTTATTTACAACCTTTCAGAGAAAAACCCATTTTGACACTTTTTCCTTTTTTATTCTCTAAAGAACAATGTCTTGGTTTGGTGGCCAAATTATGACACAGTCATTCACTTGATTTACACTTTTGCTGAACAAGCTGGCTCGTGATGAGACCCCTTGTCTTTTGATTGCAATAATCTTGAGTCGTTGCCCTGTTTTGGTGGACAGTATTGGCAAAGTCAGCAAGTTATAATATCTGTGATCATGATAAGCCGGCTCGTGATGAGACCTCTTATTCTTTGAGATATAGTGTTTTCTCGGATTGTTTCTTTGAATGCTGCGATTTCCTTTAGCAGGGAGGAAGTCAATTTTTTCCTTAAGAAAGTTCTGGACGACAATAATAGAGATTTTTTGGAAATGGTTGTTTCTACAGGGAATCCTTATTTTGCTATTGATTCCTTTCATTGTACTGACGTAAAACAATTCCTTCACTAAGATTGCTTTCTTCAAATTTCTTGGAGTTGAAACTAGTATCATATCTGGGTTAAAGTTCTATTGATAATAAAGATCAAGTTTCCAAAAGATTTGCCATTTATAGAAGTTCAAAATCTTGATAGAGAAGAGGTGTCTTTAGTAAATGTCAAATGTTGTTAACCATAACAAATTTTATTGTGGAGAAAAAATATTTAACGAAATGAGAGGTAGATATTCCCTAGGGTTATGTACAGAATAGGGGTAATCTCTTCTCTTATTTTGCCTACCAATTATTAAAAGTAAACCTAATAACCTAGCTAAATTACTCCTACTCCTATTCTAACTATATACAAAAAATTAACTAGGTGAAATGATATTTCCAGTGGAGCCATCTTTTCATTTTTATTCCTACACGTATGTAACTTTCAAACATCAGTGTTAAGAACAAAACTTTTCTTGGGCTGTTAATTTTGGATGTGGAATAAGAATGTGTAACTTCAGTTGGAATTATGTCTGAAATCTCTTTCTCATGAAAACTTCTTTCCAACTGGATACCTATTGGATCATAAAAATCAGGATGAATTTCTGTTATGGATTGATGATCTTGTAATAGAGGAAGTTCTATACTACCTTGACACAGTTTAGCTTTCCAAAATGGTAGCACCTCTTTCGAATGTTCTTTGATAAGGTGCTCAACATACCATAGTAATCTATCAAAAGTCTGAAAATTTAAAACACAATCCGATTTTGTGCAAAATGAGTGCAAGTGAGAAAGAAAGAAATGATTATCTGTACAAATAATGTTACAGCACAACTGGGATTGGCTTGGAATATTTTGTTCTTCACAAGAACTGGCCAGAGTTATGGGATCCGAGAAATTTCGAATTCCATCTTGTGAATCAGAAGACAAGTTATGATTGTGAACATGCATGGGGGGTTCTTCATGATATGAATCATAGATCGGGATATTGTCTTCGATAGTAAAATCAGGCAAATGATCTTTTGCTTTGAAATTAGGATTGACTGATATGATTTCTGAATTAGAATTTCTCTCATTATTTGAGTTTTGATGAGTTACTTGGGATAAATCAATAACATCATCGTTGTCAAAGTAACCATCATAAATGATTTTATAGGTTTCCCTAGATTTCTCTTTTTTGTCATATATTTTCAGACAAGGAAGGTCAAGTGGTTCTTGTTTGAAAATGATCAAAGGCTGTTCTATAGCTGTCTTTTTATCTTGAAAACCTAATGATGACTTATTTGAATAATCCTCTGTGCTTTTTGAGATATCTTTAATATTGAGAGGGGAAAAATTATCATCACTAAAAACATCAGGATAAAGAGAAAAATGTGATTCTGGAACAATGCATTTGAGAATATCATCATGGAAAAATCTTTGTTCATTAAATTCATTATAGACATCGGGCTTTAGATCATACCTTTGTGTACTGATACTTTTTGAAAGAGAAATAGTTTGCTGTTCTAACCTTGGCATCTGCATTTGTTGACTTGCAACGATATTATCTGACCTTATATCAAAGTCATCTCCTGGTTCCAAGGCAGGATTTCCTCCAGCATTCTCGCTTTTGTCTTCTTGCATTAGAGCATGCATGACTCCTAGGCTTTGGGGACTTTCTTCATTATGGCCGATTTGTATATTCAAATTGGAATTCTCGTTCATATTAGAAGAAAATGAGACAAAACTCGAACTCATTTCTGCTTGATCAGACATAGGAGGCAGGGAATGCTCAGCATAATCTGAAGATTCTTCATCTATGAGTTCACTTTCAAGATCGTACTTTAGACAATTAAGATGAAATCGTATATTAAAATCCCTAACAGATTCATCTTGTTTCCGTAGATAATCAATTTCATCATATACCTGGTCATAGTCATAACAATCAAATTCAAAACTGAAAGTCTTGACGAATTGGTCCCAGCTGTGAATTGATGCAACTGGGAGGGTTCTGCACCATTTTCTAGCTTCCGCCGTGAATGTAAGAGTAAAAATTCTGCATAAAACGCCTTCATCAATTCTTTGAACATC
>APFE030191980.1:178797-200568 GCA_000404065.3 Pinus taeda
CATTTACTATCATTAAAAGCGCATGATCTTGAGTCAGATTATGGTAAGTGGCTTTTCTTTGAATGGCGTGCCCGAAGGTTTCGTGATTAAGTGATTCATGATTTGCTTACGTAACATCGAAGATCGTGCCATCGCAAATCGCGCCAATCGCAAATCGCAAGATTGTAGATTGCACCAACGCAGATTGCACCATCGCAGCGATCATAACATCGCAGGTCGCAGAAGTTTAATGTTTGCCAAATATTGCCAGTTTATTTCTGCAATATGAGATCTTGCGATTGGTGTTATCGCAGATCGGTAGATCTTGAAGTTTTTCCTTATGAGCATTACTTCATTGCGATGCGATGTTATGCTTAACACGAGGGTCTTGCGCATACTGATATTATAGGGGAATGAAGGCATTTCCTATCCTTTTTTGCAACGCAGTTTTAAAGACTTTTACCTTATCGTAGACTTAGGTTAAAAAAATATCCGAAAGACCTTTATAAGCTTACGATGGTAACCTTAGTTTGAAGAAAGGAAAAACTTGCTTTTTTCTTAAAAATTTAACTAAGGGTCCCCATTCATTTAGTATTTTGGACAACACTTAAATGAACAAGGGGGGTTGTTGCTGGCCACAACAGGACCTCAGGAAGTTGAATGACGCCTGTGCACACGACCCATTCCCAACCCCATTCACAGATGAAGTATTAGAAAATTTCAGTGGGAAAGAAGCATATTCTTTCACCAATGGGTTCTCAGGGTACCAGCAGATCAAAATCGCACCAAAAGATAGGAGCAAGACCACCTTCACCAATGAATGGGGCTGCTTTCAATACACCGTCAGGTCATTTGGGTTAAAAAATGTGCCAGCCATCTTTTCACACATAGTTGTTGCTGCTGTTGAAAATGGCAACAAGAAATGCTAAAAATAGAAGTGCTAAAAATAGAATTGTTAAAAATAGCAGTTTGGGTACCAATGCTAGATTGAGCAATAGAGAATGAAAAATAGAAGTGCTAAAAATAACATTCTATTTTTAGCAGTTCAATATGGATTTCTATTTTAGTCGGTCCCTGGACTAGAAATAGGAAGTAAAATTCGAATTTGATATTAACAATAGTTTGTAAATTAATTAATTAATTAATTCATCTTGAGTTAATTAGTTAAGGAAAAACAAACTTGAAGTCTATGTGAGGACATGCAACAATTTATCTATTAATTGAGGAATTTATCCATAAAATAAAGAGATAAGGATGAGTTGTAATTAGTTGGCTCAGTTAACTAAGTCAAGTCCAGTTAGATTAATTTCACAGTTTATTAAATTAATGAGAGTTCAGTTAGTTAATGCTTGCATGCATGTAACTACTGTATTTCAGATAACTGAGTATTCATTCATGGATAACTCATGCATGTCAGTTCAGACAGAGACCCAGTTGAGATCAAAGAAGGAACAGTGTACTATCAGTTGGATGAATATTTTTCCTATAAAGGTAGCTCATCCATGGCGAGGATTTATCTCCTTCAGGGCTGCATAGTTGGATCAGAAGTTAGTCAGTGTGTGAAGAGGCCAATTCACACAAGTGGCTACACTGGATCCCAATCAGAATTGCACAAAGAAATAGGAGTCTTGGAGGGAAAACCAGAGGTTAGATAGAGGCCTTTGATTGTCTATGAGTAGCAGAGGTATTGCAGATAGAGCAGGATAGCTTTTGAGCTGATTCTTTTTGTAATATTGGCTATATTTCCACTTGTATGATAATACAGAGTTGCAGTTTTAGGCTGAGGCTTTCCCCAAGTAAATTCTTCTGTGCTATGTGTGATTGGTTTCTCCATATTAGTTACATGTGTTCTTATTGATGTTGCTCATGTTCGATTAAGCTTCTGCTAAATTGTTTGTAGAAGTAGATCAAGTGTTTTGCTTTAGTACATTGCATTACTAGGTGATCTACAGTGGGAATTTCTACATGGTATGAGAGCACAGGTGATCAAGGAAGAAAAGTATACAAGAAGGGAGAAGTTGAAGTTTGTGATTCATGAATATAGAAATCAAGTTCTTATCACATCTCTATTTCACCTATGGCGTTCTATGATTTGAGACTCGAATATGCCCTTGATGGCAGTTCGAATTATATAGCCTATAAGGATCACATGGAAGCAATACTAGAGGATAATGGTCTCAAGGAATTCATTGATCAAGAAGTCCTCAAGCTGACTGTTGTTGCTGAATTGGCTAAACGGAAGAAATATGTTGCTAGAGCAAGGAGAATCCTTCTGTAGGGAGTTCGAGATCACATAGTCTTGAGTCTTCATGGGAAGGAGACACCATTTTCAATGTGGAAAACATTGAAAGATCTATATCAGAATAGTAGTGATCAGAGGAAGCTGGTACTGAAAGACAAGCTTCAAAAGATCAAGTGTGAAAAGGGTGACACAATCTCTATGTATCTGAACAAGCTCACCACATGCAGGGATGAGCTTGGAAGTGTAGGGATCATGACAACTGATGATGACATGGTGAGTCTTGCACTCCTCGGTCTTCCTAAGAGCTGGCATAGCTACCAGGACTCAGTTAATGGAAGAGAAAAACTGCCAAATTGGGAATGACTTTGGTCGAATTTGATGCAGGAGGAGATAAGAAGAAGAACCAGAGATGGTTCTTCATCCATGGAGAATGAAGAAAATTATGCCTTAGTGAGTAAGGAGAAGAAGGGGAAGGCGAAGGTTTCTCTTTCCGAATCCAGTTCTTCCCATAGTGGGAAGAAGTTTGAAAAATCGAAAGTGTGATGCTTTTGTTGTCATGAGGTGGGCCATTTTGCTACAAATTTTACAGAGAGGAAATCTAAGAAGGGATCCGGGGAAGGATTTGAAGGTGAGGCACTTGCTTCACAGCTCGAGTTGGATTTAACACTCTTCACATGCATCGTTTCATCCATGGTGGGAAGTGGTTGGTTTCTTGATAGTGGAGCTTCTTTCCACATGACCAACGACAAGAGTCTGTTTAGTGCTTTGGAGGAGAAAGATCTTCAGGTAATCATGGCGATGGGTAATGATGAAAAGTACAGTGTCTCAAGTGTAGGCACAATTATTTTTCAAAGGGAGCATGGAGCTCTCCTTACCTTGACCGATGTCAAGTATGTACCAGGACTGAAGATAAACTTAGTTTCAATCACGATGTTGGAAGATAGAGGCTATGATGTAGTCTTCAACAAGGGAAAGGTTTTCTTTAGACACATCATCACTAGACAGGTGAAGCAGATTGGTTCACGGGTCAAGAACCTGTATGCTCTTGAGATTCATGATACATGCAAAGCCTTGAGCAACAAGGCAACTGATGGAGACTTGGTGGTTGAAAGGGATAATATATTACCTCTCAACATGCAGTGCCAGAAGAAGTCTCAGACGATTGTGGAGGAGCCACGATTGGTGCAGCAGCTTCAGGAGGTTGTGGAGCAGCCACAACAGGGGAAGTTGAGAGAAGATTGAGTAGAGACATTTACTCATGCAGAGACCTCTAGTAGGGGGAAACTTCAAGCTAGGTGGGCAGAGGGATCATATGCAACCATACCTCTAGGTAGGAGGTGGGGCAATGTGGAGTGATCGTCCCAAGGAGGAGGGGTAGGATCCTTGAGGTACCCAACCTCTTTGATTCGACTTTGCTATAGGAGCCCCGATGAGGAGTAGCAAGACTGATTGACTGGGTAGAGACAGATGCAGATGGATTGGCAAAGAGAGCTACAGTGCAAGAATCCAAAGATAGTGCAGAGCTAGCAGGCTATAGAAATGCGAGAGGCACAAGTGTGTTGCACCAGTGCAGGATGGCATAGAGAGATGTGCAACGGTGCGAGATGCATGGAGATGTTGTAGTAGCACAGAGGTCAAAGAGGGAGCACTTGTCAGTAGTAGGTAGAGCTTCAACATCAGAGTATGGTTCTAGCCCAAAAAAGAGGTTAGTTGGAAGTTTTTTTTGTTCCAAGAGTTGCTGGGGCAACCACACTTGGTAGAAATGTTGCATGCAAAACATTTCAAAGAATAGGGTTCAAGAGGAAGCCTTTCTTATTGAGAGGGAGTGTTGAAAATGGCAACAAGAAATGCTAAAAATAAAAGTGCTAAAATAGTAGTTTGGGTACCAAAGCTGGATTGAGCAATAGGGAATGAAAAATGGAAGTGCTAAAAATAACATTCTATTTTTAGCAATTCAATATGGATTCCTAATTTAATCAATCCTGGACTAGAAATAGGAAGTAAAATTCGAATTTGATATTAACAACAGTTTGTAAATTAATTAATTAATTCATCTTGAGTTAATTAGTCAAGGAAAAACAAACTTAAAGTCTATGTGAGGACATGCAACAATTTATCTATTAATTGAGGAATTTATCCATCAGTTAAAGAGACAAGGATGAATTGTAATTAGTTGGCTCAGTTAACTGAGTCAAGTCCAGTTAGATGAATTTAACAATTTGTTAAATTAATGAGAGTTCAGTTAGTTAATGCTTGCATGCATGTAACTATTGTATTTCAGATAACTGAGTATTCACTCATGGATAACTCATGCATGTCAATTCAGACAAAGACCCAGTTGAGATCAAAGAAGGGACAGTGTACTATGAGTTGGATGAATATTTTTCCTATAAAGGTAGCTCATCCATGATGAGGATTTATCTCCTTCAGGACTGTGTAGTTGTATCAGAGGTTAGTGAGTGTGTGAAGAGGCCAATTCACACAAGTGGCTACACTGGTCCCCAATTAGAATTGCGCAAAGAAATAGGAGGCTTGGAGGGCAGACTAGAGGCTAGATAGAGGCTTTTGACTGTCTATGAGCAGCAAAGGTATTGCAGAGAGAGCAAGATAGCTTTTGAGCTGATTCTTTTTGTAATACTGGCTATATTTCCACTTGTATGATAATACAGAGTTGGGGTTTTGGGATGAGGCTTTCCTTAGGTAAATTATTCTCTGTTATGTGTGATTGATTTCTCCGTATCAGTTATATGTGTTCTTATTGATGTTGCTCATGCTCGATTAAGCTTCCGCTAAATTGTTTGTAGAAGTAGGTCAAGTGTTTTTCTTTAGTACATTGCATTACTAGGTGATCTACAATGGGAATTTATACAACCACCTTCAAAGAATATATCCACAAATTCCTGGAGGTCTATCTGGATGATTGTACTGTCTTTAGATTGGTTAAGCACCATGTAGCAAGCTTATGCTTGATGCTGGATACTTGTTAATGACACCAGATTGCGTTGAACCTTAGGAAGTGTATGTTCCTCGTTCCCTTTAGGAACCTACTGGGACATGTGGTTTGCAAACAAGGACTAATGGTAGACCGCATGAAGATTGCAGTAATCTTGAATTTGGAAGCACCGTGAAGTGTTAAACAGCTGCGCGGTACCTTGGGACACAGAGTACTACAAGAAGTTCACCAAAAGCTATGCCTAGATCACCGCGCCGATGGAGAAACTATTGAAAAAGGATGTCACATTCTTTTGGAATGATGATTGCATGAAGAACCTAGATTTCCTAAAGGGGAAATTGGCCTCTGCTCCAATCCCGGTCTTCCCAAAATGGGATGTGGAGTTTCATGTCCATGTCGATGCGTCATGTATCACGCTGGGAGCGTTGCTTACACAAGAGGGCGAAGAAGGCTTGCATCACCCTATTGCGTTTGCAAGTCGTAGATTGTCTAAAGCCAAAAATAAGTATTCCACAACCAACCGCGAGGGATTGGCTATGGTGTACGTGCTCCAAAAATACTCGCACTATTTTCTAGGAGGACATTTCAAGATGTATGCAAACCATTCTGCGCTAAAGTACTTGGTCAATAAGCCTGTGTTGGGAAGGCTTATATGTAGGTGGCTCTTATTGTTCCAAGAATATGACTTTGACGTCATGGTAAAACCTGGACACCTGAATGCAGGACCAGATCACTTGTCGTGTATTGAGATGGGTGAGGAACCTACTAGTTTGGAGGAAGGATTACTTGACGCATAGCTCTTTGTTGTGCACGCCACGAATGGACACTTCGAAGATATAATCCATTTTCTGACAACAGGGACTGTGCTGAAGGAATAATCCATCCAACGGAAGAAGGAATTGGTGTTGCACGCGGTGGATTTTTCTATCATCGTAGGGAACCTATGCAAAATGGGAAATGATGAGATATTGTGAAGGTACATCCCTAAATTCGAATGAAGTCAGATCCTCGCAGAAGCACATGCAGTCACTGCAAGAGGACACTATGCAAGATGAGCAACCGCACAAACGATTCTCTGTGCAGGGTTGTAGTGGCCAACCCTTCATCAGGATTCAAAAGCACACTATAAGCCCTGCGATATATGTCAAAGGACCAGTAAACCATTACAGAGGGAAAAGATGTTGTTGACTCCAAAATTGACGCTGCACCCCTTCGAAAAGTGGGAAATCAACTTTGTAGGACCTATCAAACCTCAGGGAAAAATGGGTGCGCGATACTTCATCAATGTGACAAAGCACCTAACTTGCTAGGCGGAAGCGCAGCTGGTCAAAGACTGCACAACCACCATAGCTGCAAAGTTTTTGTTTTAACATGTGTTGACTCAATTTGGCAGACCAAAAATCTTAATGAGTGATCACGATACACATTTCCTGAACGAAACCATCAACACGCTCATAGAAAAGTTCCAAGTGTATCATCAGAAAAGCACATAATATCACCCACAAGCCAATGGGAAAGTAGAAGAATTCAACAAAATACTAGAGACTGTGCTAACCAAAGTGTGCAACATGCAGTGAAGAAATTGGGCCCTGTGCGTACCTGCAGTACTATGGGCTTATAGGACAACATGCAAGAAACTGACAGGACAAACACCTTTCCGGTTAGTTTATGGCATGGAAGTTGTCATGCCAATGGAGTATATTGTACCTAGTCTATGCATAGCAGTGCTCACAGGTATGACGGACCATGAAGCTCTGGAAGAAAGGCTCACGCAATTGGAAGAACTTGAGGAGGAATGGTTCCTGGCTAGTTTTCATCAGCAGATACAAAAGCAGTGTCAAAAGGCCTGGCACGATCGCCATATTAAGTTGCACACCTTCAAGGTAAATGACTTAGTTTTGTTATATGACAATAAGTTTGAAATATTCTCGAGAAAGTTTGAAATGCATTGGTTGGGACCATATGTGGATAAGGAGTTCACAGATGGAGGCACAATACAACTAGTCAAACTAAATGGAGAGCCTTTTCGACGCAAATTGAATGGCTTCTGCTTTAAGCCCTACACGGGTGGCCCAACTATCTCACTAACCAGCAAACACACAATCTTCGCACTCCAAGGATTCAGACAAAGGCGTAGGACTATAAACATATGCAACAGATACCGGTACAAATGTAGAGAAGCACTCCTGACCCAAAGGTCTCGGAACAACATATGTAGCAGAACCAGCAAGCAGTAGCTCAGTGCATTGCTGACCTCCGTGCAGTTCGAGAACAGTTGGAGGGACTCCATGCAAAGACCATCGCGCCGATAGAGTGACTCAAGGGCAAGTCACAATGTTTGTGTTGGGGACTTGTTGGGCATGGAATCCTCCCAAGGCATGTTTTGGGGCTCAAAGCCCAAGTTTTGACTGAATCTTGTTGTAAAGCTCTGTGAATTGCAGGTGCGAGGTTTGAGAGTATGATAGAGTCATAGGGTTGTCTACCCTAGTTTTGTAATGTAATGTCGATTGGATAGACCTACCCATGGTCCGCGGACCATGGGATTGTATAAATAAAGCGAGGCTCTAAGTGTAAAAGAAATAAGAGGAGGAAAAAAGGTCTAAGTGATTAAGTCAAAGTGTGTGTTTGGGTCATAGAGTAGGAGAAGGCTCTGCAGATGAGTGCACAGAGGTCTAGTAGTCCGCAACTGAGTGCGCGGACCCCTGTAGCTAAGTGCAAACGGTGAAGTCGAGTCTGTAACTAAGGTAGGAATTAATAAAGAGAAGTTTTGTTATAATTTTGTGTATCTATTCTTGGGTTAATGCATGTTTGATATAATTTGCAAATATACTGTTTATTTAGTGCGCACACCTGTGTGAATGGTTTATGTTGTTAAGTTTAACTTAAAGCATGCAAGTAGGTTAATATAATCAACTAACATTGGAATACTAGTAAATTCTTGGGGAATAATGCAGAGCGTGGCATTCAACCCCTGGATAGGGTTGCAGGAAGGCAGTCTATCAGGCTGCGAGGTACGGGAAAGTGTGCGAAGCAATCTACATGTAGGGTCAAACTGCGGACCACTTGAAGTCATCAGACATCTCTAAGGTGCGGAACCTGGTTCTAGCACCCTCCCATACTACTTTGGGTGAGACCTCAGTCTGCACTCTGGGGACTGTTGCTAAAAGGGCCAGTAATACTGGGATTTTTTTGGCTAACTTAACTTTGAACCTGGGTTAGGCCCCAATAAGCCAATAATCAACTTCTAGTAAACTCAAGGCTAAGGCCAAAAAGCAAGAAGGAAAACTGAAAGCTAAGATAGATGATTCATCCTCCTCTAAATCTAAACTTGAAGATCAGAAAGTTGATGACATTACTTCTTTTCTTAGGAACCTTTCTAACTAGATTTCAAAAATTGAAACACAACCTAGAACAGTCCCACAAACTATTTCTAGGCCCCCAACTCAAAACCAGGTTCATACAAAAGAACCCCTCAATTGCAAATTCTTCAAAGACCTGGTAATGATTAGCAGGGTCCTACACCTTTATTAATTGATGATCAACAGTCTGATAACAATACCATGACCATAACTAAAGATATTAATAACTTAGATCACTCTTTTGTACAGAATGCCATTGTCCCCCCTTACACAATCTCAATATCTACACAAGATGCTGAAAATTCACAAATCTCCAAATATCAAGCCTTCTCAGAATTTCTAATTGTTGAGCTAAAAAAGAGATATTATTTAAGGCCTAGGGCAGCGCCTAGAAGACCTCCAAAAGATCAGATTACCATTGAACCTCAAGTAAAATTTATTAAAACCCAAACTATTCCAATTCAAAACTTGGACTAATCAGCTGAAACTCCTCTCATGGATAAAACACTTTTGACCACCTTCAATGTTGAAAGGGAGCTTGAGAGAGTAAAAATCCCTATGTCTCTAAAATTTCCAAGAAACTTGGATACAAGAATCAAGTCACAAGGTGGTTTCAAAACACAAGTGTAGATGTTGAGGGAGATGTAATTAGCCTTCAGGATGAGAAACTGTCAGTAGTCTTTGGTCCTAGTGCAGATATGATTGATGAGATTGTCCCTCCTTTCTATGTAACCTTGAAAGCCCATGATTCCATGTTGTACAATTGTATGCTTGATTCTGGAGCATCACATAACCTAATGCCCATAATTATCATGGAACATATAAATCTTGATATTACCATATCTTATCATGACCTTTACACTTTCAATTCTAAAAGGGTGCCCTACCTAGGACTGATAAAATACTTAGTTGTTACCCTTGCCCAGATACCAGTAAAAGGCATAGTGTTAGACATAGTTGTGACTGATATTCCTCCAAAATTTGGGATGCTCCTTTCTAGATCATGTTGTGCCAAGTTAGGAGGGACCTTTCAAATGGACATGTCTTATGCTACTATTTTGGTTTGTGGAGGAGAACAACTGAGGTTGTATAGGGAAGTCAGATTTGTTCATATTGTGTGTAAAATAGACCAACCAAGAAACCATCCAATTTATGCAATTGATCAAGACTTTAGTTGCATTCAATTATCCTCAAATACAATACAAGATTCTCAAGTGAAAATTGAAGATATAATCGAAAACCCTAAGCTTGTTGGAGATGATGTGTGGAAACTTTTCTTTGATGGTTCTTGCACAAAATATGGAGCTAGAGCTGGGGTAGTTTTAATTTCACTAGAAAAGGAAAATATCACTCAATCGTACAAGCTTGATTTTGAAGTTACCAACAATGTAGCAGAGTATGAAGCTTTTCTTCTAGGAAAGAATTTAGCTAGAAGCTTGAAGGTACAAAATTTAAGTGTCTTCATTGATTCTGAACTCATTGTGAGACAAGTTAGGAATCTTTTCCAAAAAAAGCATCCCAGGCTTAGGTCTTACAGAAATGAAGTTTGGGATTCGACAGAAAATTTATTTAATGCCTTTAACATAACTTATGTTTCTAGAAATGAGAATATTCATGTAGACTCCTTACTTGTTTCTGCAAGCTCAATTAAGATCCCAGATCAAATACATCTGCAGTACCAAATCCAAGTCAAATATAGGCCATCCATTCTAGACAATCTCAAGCATTGGAAAATATTTGAAGATGATGAACATATAAAATCTTTTCTCCAACTTATTGATCAATTTTCTATTCTGCAAATTGATGAGGATAATATGGATGCAAACAAAACCTCCAAGGAAAATGATAATTCAAACCCAAATTCCAAAATAGTTGATTATGACATCATACAGTTGTCTAACAAATTTATCCCCAAAGGTATTATCCCCTTGGAGAAATTATTTGATCATAATGATGTTCCCAAAATTCCACAATCTATTTCTCCACAAGATGACATTGAGGAAGCTAATATTGGAAACAATGAAGAAGTTAAGAATATAAAATTTTGTGCCTCTTTAACGCCTGAAATTAAAATTGAAAATCTTAAGCTACTCAAAAAATATAAAGATATTTTTTCTTGGTCCTATGCGGATTTGAACACTTATGATACTACTCTCATTGAACATAAAATCCCATTAAAACTTGAAGCAAAACCTCATTAGCAAAAACTTAGGAGGATTAATCCAGTTCTTCTACCTACTATAGAAAAAGATCTTAAGAAAATGTTAGATGCTCATATAATTCTTTCTTTAAGGTATTCCAATTAGATTGCCAATTTAGTTCCTGTTAGAAAAAATAATGGAGAGATTAGACTTTGTCAGGGAAAATTTTAGGGGCTAATATTCGTACTTGGGCTAATTTTCCATGCTTTTTCCAGAAAAACGATTCGCTAATTTCCATTTTTTTCTAAAATGATTCACCCAAATTTTATAGTACACCATTATTTCACCTTAAAAATCACCAAAATATTATACCAACTAATATAAAATCATTGGAAATCTAAATATTTCTACAAAAATATCACCAAAAAATTTACAATTTGCATATTAGGGACTAGTAAGATTCACCAAGGTTTCTAAACTTTAAGAGAAAATTTCATCCTTGAAATTTTCCCTGGACTTTGTGTAGACTTCAGAAACTTAAACAAAGAATCATTAAAAGACAACTATTGATTGCCAAAGATGTACCAGCTACTTCAAAAGGTCTCAGGAGCAAACAAACTTTCCATGCTTGATGGCTTTTCTAGTTATAATCAAATTATCGTAGATCAAGCAGATAGAGAAAACACAACCTTTACTACACCTTGGGGTACATTCATGTATGCTAGGATGCCTTTTGGCTTAACAAATGTAGGAGAAACATTCCAACTAGCTATGGATATAGCGTTTGTTGGGCAGGTAAATAAATTTGCTGTTATTTATCTTGATGATCTTACAATTTTTTCTAATTATGATAAAAAACATCTAAAGCACTTGATGAAATTTTTTGACAGGTGCAAAAAATTTGGAATATCCCTGAACCCTAAGAAGTTATTTTTTGCTATCAAAGAGGGAAAATTATTGGGACATATCATCTCAGAGAAAGGGGTAGTGATTGATCCCAAAAGAGTATCTGCAATACAAACTTTGACATTACCTAGGAACAAAAAGGAAATCCAAGCGTTTCTAGGAAAAAATAATTTTCTTAGAAGATTTATCCCAAACTATGTTGAAATTGTCGAAGGCATGACTGATATGCTAAAAAGGGACCATGAAGTTAAATGGCCTGTCCCTTCTAGATTTATATTTTATCAAATTAAGAAATCCATTTTAGAAGCCCCAACTCTTGCTAGCTCTGATTATGCTAAACCTTTCAATATTTTCTTTTTTGCCTCTAGAAACTACTCTTGTTGCTATCCTATTACAAAAGAATGAAGACTCCGATGACCAGCCTATAGCTTTATTTTCCAAAGTCATGAGGGATGCTGAACTCAGGTGTGATATTATTGAAAATCAAGCTTATGCCGTAATCCAAGCTCTTAAAGCCTTTAGAATCTATGTCCTACATTCCCACATTACATCCTATGTTCCCAATCATGCTATAAAAACTATTTTGACCCAGCCTGAAACTAATGGGATAAGAGGGAGATGGATTGCAAAGATTCTTGAATTTGACCTTGAAATTAAAACCACAAAGCTAGTGAAAGGTCAAGGCTTGGCCAGATTGTTAGTTGAATCCAACTGTAAAGTATTGGGGATAAATTTTCTTTCCTCAATATCATGGGAGAATCCACAAGAACCTCCTCCTCCACACCAAGACATTCTTGTTCATATAGATCATAAATATCTACTCTCTGATTGGTATTCTGATATTGTACAGTTTCTCAGGGATTTTCAATGTCCACCTGACCTTGATTTAAAGTGGTGCAAAGCTGTTAAGCTTAAATCCATAAAATATTGCATTATCAATGCTAATTCATATTGCAAGGACCCTCATAATATCCTT
Source organism: Pinus taeda (assembly GCA_000404065.3). NCBI lineage: Eukaryota > Viridiplantae > Streptophyta > Pinopsida > Pinales > Pinaceae > Pinus > Pinus taeda. Next base: position 191,354 of record APFE030191980.1, read on the forward strand.
CTTTTGTGTTTAACTGAGAATGAAATAGAAGGTATTGTAGATCAGTTTCATGTGGGGTTTTGTGGTGGACATTATGCCTAGAGAGCAACAACCTAAAAAATTTTAAAATCAGGTTTCTATTGGCCCACACTTTTCAGAGAGGTTGGAGCAAGAGTAAGAAGTTGCAAACCATGCTAATTGTTTGCAAGAAAACAAAAACTCTCAGCACTTCCATTGGTCCCAATATCATTTAATGCTCCTTTTCTACAATAGGGATTAGACTTTATATGGGAAATTCATCCACAATCAACATAGATGATTTTACCTACTACATAATACTTTACCAAATGGGTAGAAGCCATACCTGTGAAAAATGCAACTGACACTGTTTTCATTAAGTTTCCTGAAGAAAACATCTTATCAAGATTTCAATGTCCTCAACATATTGTTACAGATAATGCAACAACTTTCAATAGTCTTAAAATGATTGAGTTCTGCCAAAAATATTCAATCCTTTTGCACCATTCTACACCATACTATCCACAACGTAATGGACTAGCAGAGTTGTTAGGTCCCTATACTACTAGTGTAACCCCTTATTGTTATTAGTACAACACCCTTATTATATCATTGTTCCCATGTAGTCCCCATATAGTTATTATTGTGCCCATAGAAGCCCACTATTGTTATTATTGTGCTCTTACAATATTATTGTTATGTCAGCTCTGATTATATTATGAGCCCTTAGACTCCTATATATAGAAAGGAGGTCTTGTCATTTGTATCATCCAAGAATCGTTTATTTTTGTAATGTAAAGGAGGTTGCCCCCTCGAAGAGGCTTATAACAAGAGTCCTCCAACAAGAGCTTAGTTAAGGTCATTAAGAAGACTCTTGAAGACCATAAAAAGAGTTGGGACAACCATCTCATTCAGGCCATTTGGGAAAACAAAGTTTCTCCTAAGAGATCAATAGGAAAGTCTCCTTTCCAATTATTTTATGGTAAGGAAGCAATTTTTCCTACTCATTTAGCTTTACCTGTTATGAAATTCATCCAATAATATTGTGAAGAAAAGGATGATTTCTCAAGAAGGATTAATCAAATTATTGAGTTAAATGAAGATAGAGATGAAATTAAGGATAAGCTAAAGAAATATCGAAATAAAATGAAGGAACTTTTTGACAGAAAGGCTAGAGAAAGGAATTTCAAGAAAGGGGACCTAGTGCTTAGATTGGATACTAGGAGAGAAGATAAAGGCAAGCATGCAAAATTTGACAACCTCTGGTTTGGTCCATTCAGTATTGCAGAATTCAAAGGGAACAATACATTCATCCTACAAAACTTGGAAGGAGAGTATTCCTCATTACCAGTCAATGTGAAATACCTGAAACATTACATTCAGTACTAGTTCTTCATTTGGTCATGCATCATCTGTAAATATTCGGAGAGTTATTCATTTTTTTAAATTGCAAGTGAGTATTTGTTTCAGAATATAATCCATAGCCCGAGGAGAAGGCACTTGGATCTTCTTGTTCTCTGTATCCCACAAGGGGAAGCAGTCCCCAGCTGGAGCCAATGTTGTAAAAATTTTGGTTTTGATAAGCTAGCAGATTAGAAAAATAAAAAAATAAAATATGATAAAATGTTAAGTTAATATATGGACAAAAGTAAAAATACAAAACAAAATGTTAGGAATATTTTATTTCATGTCCATATCAGAAAAAATGATAGGTTAGATTTCCCTAAAAAAGTAAGGCAAAATCAAATAAAATGTTAGACAAGCAAACAATAGAAAAAACATTACTTTAGTTGAAAATCAAATAAATCTGAGACAACCAGTTTAAATGTGACATCAAAAATGTGTTTTTCTTGATTATAAAGTTAAGATTTCATTTTGAAGTTCAATTTCTTTTAACATAAGGTTATAAAAAGCAAATGGCGCTAATTTTTCTAAAGTCACAAAATGAAAAAATGTTAAATCAGCGCCGAATAAACTCCTAACACTTTTCAACGGACATGATCAACACCGCCTGGATCAACGGCTAGGTAGCATTTCAGCCCCTCTTCAGCCATTTCCCATTAACGTGAGGGGGAGGAGGTGGGTGTCTGAAAATTTGTTTCAATGGTCGCCCATTTTTTCTATATGTCACTACCATAGCATTTCGGCCCCCCTTAGCCCAAAACCATAAACCATCTCACCACCCCCCTGAAACCTCGCTGGCAGTTTCTAGCCTTCCAACGGTTGACCTCACTCCCGCGCTGTTAGGCTCCTATACTACTAGTGTAACCCCTTATTGTTATTAGTACAACCCCCTTATTATATTGATGTACCCATGTAGTGCCCATATTGTCACTCTTTTGCCCCATAGAAGCCCACTATTGTTATTATTGTGCCCTTATATTATTATTGTTATGTCGGCTTTAATTACATTATGACCCCTTAGACTCCTATATATAGAAAGGAGGTATTTTCATTTGTATCATCCAAGAATTGTTCATTTATGTAATGTAAAGGAGGTTGCCCCCTCGAAGAGGCTGATTCTAAGGCGTTGATCTATCTTTTCTATATTTTCTTGAGCTAGTTTCATAACACGCGCCATATCATCCGCCTTTATCCCCTTCCCCATACAAAAGTCGCCACATCATAAACCTATTACCCGTCCATTATCCTTCACCCACTCACAAGTCGTTACACCATACACTTCTATCCCATTGCCAACCTCATTTAATAGTTTTACCCTCCTGGTGGACAATTAATCCCGCTCCTCTATAATATATTTCCTACAATTAGATGTTAAATGGCAAATTAAGCTCAATTCTACTTATAAATAGCCCATGGCTCTATCGTTTCCCACTTTTCTGCTTCCATCCATATCATCGAAAGCTTTATTTGCCCTATGTATATTTTCCCTATCATACATCCTTCAGTTAAATCAATTTTCATATTCCCCCCTGTAGCAAGATGGCCCCCAAAATTAAAACACAAAAAATTGCCGAAGCCTATTCAAAGTCATAGACTGTGAATGTGAATTCAATTCCCACGAATTGCATTTGTGGCTGAAGTAGAAATATACAGATAAAGAAGATCCCATTCGTTTCTGGGAGACACTTTTCCCCTTATTCTCCTTTCCTAAGACTTATCATTTCCCTGATTTGATCACTTGGTGTCAAGCCAGGTATGATCCTGTGCAGAGAACAGTGATAACTCAGGATGGAAAAATATTGATCACCATTACTGCTCAAAGTATAAACCAAATGTTGATGATACCTTCATCTGACTCCCTTAATTATTTCTCACCAGCAGCGCTCATGGACCTTTATAATAAAATCACCTTCCCATAGAGAGCCCTTATTTTTGAACTTTTTCTTCCAGAAGATGTTGATTTACCTAAAAGAAACCCACCTTATTCATCTTCTATGTTCCCTAAAGCCATTAGAAATCATCTCCTTTCTATCATACCTCCTAGGCTATGAAAATGATCAACTTGTTGATGAATCCATCCTTGGATTCTTTTCCATTTACAGTAAGGAATATCAACCTACTTTCATGTATAATTATAACCAATTCCTGGCTGATAATATACATGAACAATTTATGCATTTTACAACACAAGGAGTGTTCAGATATAGCTCAATCATAATTCATTTGATTTTGTTTCAATAGGGAGATTCATTGAACAATCAACTTAACAGGCAAGATGAGCAAGGAGTGAATCAATCAGTGATTCACTGGATAGAGTTAGTTAGAATAGCATTATCAAAGTTTACATTCTCTCAATTTATAGATTCTTTTGTACATCCAGTTCTTCAATTACTCAATAGCCAGGTAGAGCCCAAAATTGGAGAAGGAATTAAGAAAATATTGCACCTATTTGAATAGACCAAGACTAGTGATTGGTATCTGTACTAGAACTACACTGAAATTAGGATATATGGCAGTGAGTTAGCTCCATACAAACTTCCTAAGTATGTGCCAATGATGATATTCTCACTAGGATACATTAGGAAGATGATAGATATGGATGAAGTCCATTTTGTCTTAGGTAAGAAAAATTCACAATTCAAACTCAAAGCCAAGGTAGGGACATTCATCTATAATACTAGGTCTACAGGTACAAAGGCAGACAAATTATTGAAGAGCATGAAACTCCAGCCAAGGTTCACCTAGTCCTATGATCCTTTTGGGATGATTTCAGCCCTGAGAGTTCAATTGAAGACAACACCTTACAACCATACTTCCAGGCCAGAAATGGATAAGTTTATGAACTACGAGCAATGGTTTGACGAAACTCTCTTAGAAGTAGATGAACAGGTTAGAACTACTCCACAGGTAAATACTCCAGTCACTCAGAGTACTCAACACAAAAGAGCCAGAGAGGAAACTCAGTGAGCTACAAAATCCATTAAAGAGTATTCCATGCTACAAAAGAAATTGAACACGGGATTTTCAATATCATTGGAAAGTAAGCCACCGGAAATAATTTATCTTGGAGATTTAGAAGATATCTCATCAGCAGGGACTAGTGATCCCAAAGATCCTTCTAATTCTTCAACTCCTTCTTCAAATGAACCTATGGAGATAATTCATTCAACTGAGATCAGCTCATCAAAAGACACTAATATCTTCTCAAGCTTTCTAGAAATTAAACAAAAGAATGAAAATCTTAAGTCACAAATGTACAGTCAGTTTTGGAAACAGACATCCACTTCTCAACACAGACTTCTCTTTGCCTTTGACAGTGAAATAGGAAGGATGCAAATGGCATTTTTGTAGGCTCAAGTTCCATTTCCCAAATCTACAGTAGATTACAAGAAGGCCATATTTTCATTTGATGTAAACTAGGTACATCCTATTGATCAAATGGATTTGCATAGGCAATCAAGTGAAATGTTATTTTCAACAATGACTACAACTGCCATGTCTCTTTCTAAGTTCAGAACTGCCTTGTCAAATGTGCAATCACAACTTAAGATTGAAAAATTGTCATCTTTAGCTAAAGATAACAAACTAAAGTCTTTAGAAGATCTTATTGTTAAAATTGGATATGAACCCCAAGACTATAAATAAATTAAGAAATACTCAAGAAAAAGAATACAGAGATAGTAGCTTTGAAGAAACAGTTGAAATTGACTTCAAGTGAGGATCCACAAACCAGAGAGATGGCAAAAAATGAATAACACAAGGAGGAGATTCTGAAGCTCATTATTGAGCAAAACATACACATCAAGAACATGGAAGAGCAAATAGAACAACTTCTCAAGGAAAAAGAGGCAGCACAACTCCCTGTGACCCCAGTAACAACAATTCCCATGGCAAGTATAGAGCCAAGTTCATCCCCCACTGACATTGCTTCATCATTAGCAACAGTCGAAACAACAAGGTTATCACAAGAGTTACAGGCACAAAAACAATACAATGAAAAGTTACTCTAGAAGTTCCAAACCCTCGAGTCATAGAAGGTAAAGAATGATACCTTGTATGTAGAGGAAATGCAAAAGTCACACAGGTTAGAACTCAAGGTTAAACAATTAGAGAGTAAGACTCTAATGGTAGACACTTTGGCCCAGGCCAAAGAGGACATTTGGTTAGACATTAGCCACTCCATAACAGAAGTATGGCCATCCATACAAATTATTTTTGAGCAACAAGAACTAATTTCCAGATGAGGGACAAAGATAGATAATCAGACGGTAGCATTGAAGACAAAACCTAAAGAAGCAACAGGGATGATCAAAGTATTGAACTCTAAGACTAAGCAACAGTTACAAGAGATGAATATTCCAGATAGGATAGCTACTATTTTGGAGATTAAGAAAGTCCCAATGAAGAAGAATCTACCGACTCAGTTGAAAACAAAGTGTGAAGCTTTGAACATTGCAGTCCAAAGGTTTCGTTCTAAGTTCAATATGTTGAATAAGAAAGGCTTACGAAAGTTAGTGTCATAAAATGATCAGTTAGTCAAATTGGACGATTACTGTGAAAGATTATATACTATTGTAGCAGATATCAGTCAATTTGCAGGGATAAAAAGACTGATTACTGGCAAGGAATTTCTGGAAGCTTTGAGCCCTGACCTCACAATTAAATATGAAATTGGACATCTTTTTCTCACTAAACCCAATTTTGAAAGATACGCTGAAGTTGATGAGATATTTATAAGAATGGTAAATCTGGAGAGACCAAGCAAGGAGAGGTGGGATCAATTGTGTGAAACAATTGATTAACTTTCCATCCCAACAAGAAGACAACACAATAATTTTTGAAGGAACAATCATCAACAACTTCCTGCCTAATAGGGACACACCATTCAACAATTTTATTTTCCTATTTTCTTTCTGGCTATTTTTGTAATCAGTTTAGGATATTTTGTCTACTATCCAAACTAGTATAAATAACTCTCTTCTACGAGTTATTAAGGGTTTCACCCTTGCATAAGAATCTTGTAAGCATTCCATGTACACAACTTTTCTGGATCATTAATAATAAAGAAGAGAATTCGAATTTTGTTCCACACAATTTGTTTCTCTTGTAACTTTTTCCAGTACATCTTTCATTACGTATTCTGCATATGTTTAAGTTTTATAAGGTACTTTGGTAAGTCTGACTATGTTTCAGTTATTCTTATTTCCTTTATGAAGTTATAATCATTAAAAGAGAATGGGTTACTGAATTATTTCTTTAAGTATCTCCTTCTAAATCATAAAATTATCAGTGTATTTATATCTTAAGTATAATTTGTTAAATCTTCAAACATTTATTGAAGGTTTTCTAGCTTATGATAATTTAATCTTCTTTCTAAAACGAAAGTAATCATATTTTCTTACATCTTCTACTTGACATCAACCAAACTTGAATCATTGTGGGACTTAAATAACATCCCTTTGTTTACTTGTTAGTATTATTCAAAAGGTTGAGAATTATTGTTATAATTTGTTTCATACATTGGTCTTCCAACTAAATCAAAATCAACAAAACATTATAGATGCTTTGGCATAACCAATTGACCTTAGGTTATCTCAAAGGAAAACATGATATATAGTTGTACATGTATCAAAGAGGAATATCTAACAATACGACCCATAGATTCATTAGGTCATCATATATTTGAGAAAATGCACCCCAATTTAATTAAAACATTTTTCCTTCTAGTGGCTTGGTTATAACATAGCCCAATATCCTACTAGTGGTTAAGCTTGACTCAAAAAACTCTTATATAGAGTTACAATATTGAATCTTCTAGAGCATTGCTCAGAATGATCATGTGTCTATCGCCTTTTCCATGAATAATGGGGGCTAACATGAAATCCTCTCAAATCATGGTGGTGAAAGCAAGATGGTCAACTTGCGGGTGGCATAAATTTTACATACATACTTTGTTTAAGGTATTTATTACACAATTAGAAATGTAATTGAGTGTAGAATAGCCCTAATAGATGTAGCACTTAAGCCGAAAATTTTTACTCCCCAAAAATTCCTTTTGATGCCTCAAACTACTTCCAAAATTTTGTATACCCAAATTCACCAAACTAGGACCTACTAATGAAAATGGTCCTATAATATGACTCCAATTTTTCCACTCTAAAAGCATCAAGTGGATGACAAATAATATAATTATTCAATCCATAGCAATAGAAATTTTCTTTTGGATCCTAAATCAAATAAGGGAGAAGTTATAAATAGAATAACTAAGCATATTGTTGACTTGATATCCCAAGAGAAGAATGAGGCCTGATGCATGGCATAAAAATAAAGGAAGTGGATGTAACTATCAAGGAAATTCTTATAAATAGGTTCCTAAGCCAAACGATTTTTATTACATATTTAGGAGGCTAGGCGACTAATCATAGGAGAGGAAATGTGCGAATAAATTAAAGAATCAAGAAGAACCTCAACCCTTCTTATAGTGCTCAATGCCACATTCCTTGCATTGGTTCCCAAGTAGGAAAGAGTGGACAAACCAGGTGGCTTCAAACCCATAGCTCTCTATAATGTGATTTATAGGATAGTCACATAAGTTATAGCTAATATATTAAAATTCATTATCACTCATCTAATATTTATGGAGAAAACAGGTTATGTAGAAGGAACATAGATCTTAAATGGGATATTGGTTGCCCACAAAGTCATATACTTGAGGAATGACACGAAAAATAACATAGTTTTCATAAATTTTGATTTACCTAAAGTATTTGATAAGTTTAAATGGTCCTTTATACTCCAAATCCTTTCATCTTCTGGCTTTGCAAACAAGCGGTTCAATTGGCTCAAGGAATTAATATCACTCGCCTTCTTCATAGTTTTGCTAAATGGACCCCTAATGACCAATTTTATCTTTATTTGAGGAATTTTACAGGGAGATCCCATGTCTCCCTTTTTATTCATTCTAGCGACAAAAGGCCTAGGAAGAGCCCTCAAAGTGGTTATTTCAAAATGAAAAGTGAAAGGCATCAAATTATGTGTGGAGGATATTCCTATATCGAGCTAATAATTTGTTGATGACATAATGTATGTAGACTCTCCCATGGTAAGAGAATACAAAGCTTTATGCAAGGTCCTAGAGGAATTGATGGAAACATAGGGTATGGAAATAAACCAAACCAAATCATAATTGTTCTTCTTCAATACTCCTCATGTAATATAGAATCATATGGCCATACAAATAAGATATAAGCTCATCACGCTTCCTTCAAAATAATTGGGGGGTCCATTGGTAGACTATTCTATGAAAACTAGGTTATGGTCATATTTACTCAGCCCTAAAAACAACTATTGAAACTTAATACACGAATCCCTGTAGGATTTAAGGACCAACATGATTGCATGGGGTTTTACTGTCCTATATCTAGGGATCTTGGTCTTGTTAGTATTGTTATGTATCTAAGGTCAAAGTTGTAAATATTAATCATGAATCACCTAACTATTATTGTTCAAAAAGGTCCAGGTCTAGATTGGGTATCATGTAAATCTTTTTATTTTGTTAAGGGTCCAATGTAAAAAATTATGTTTTTCCTTACAAAGGGAAAAACAATGTAAAATTTGAAACGGGAACCCATACTGTTACCCGTTTTGTAGAGATAGCAAAAAAGTGACCTGATTTCGAACAGGGGTTATGCAAAAAACACATGTGTTTTTTAAAGCTTAGTTTTTGGCACTATAATTTTTTTTTTATGTACATTGCATCTTATAATGGTAGTGTTTTTTATGCTGATTTAAAAATGCGGTAATTCTACACCAGG
>APFE030191988.1:1454-39338 GCA_000404065.3 Pinus taeda
ATATATAACCATGGAGATTCACTCCATTTTATCATAGAGATTCACCTCTTGTAAATAAGCTTTGTTATGATACTATGGGAAATATCATGGTTTATTAATACCGCATGTCCAAAATAACCATAATTCATACTCATATGAGACAAGCTCATATGACATTTTTTAATTAATTAATTAAATTAAAAGGGTAGAAAGAAAATAACTACTTTGGAGATAAATCTCAATCCTTGATTTCTGTATACTACTAAGAATATTCTAAGGTTGTAAGAAGAGCTTCGGCGTAAATCACATGAAAAATACCTTTGTCGACGCGTTTCGAACCAACTAGTGTGGTTCATCATCAGGACAAGTTGAAAAAGACCTTTGTCGACGCGTTTCGAACCAACTAGTGTGGTTCATCATCAGGACAAGTGAAAAAGACCTTTGTCGACGCGTTTCGAACCAACTAGTGTGGTTCATCATCAGGACAAGTACAACTATGATCAATCACAGAAGCCTCAATTCTACAATATTCTAAGGTATTCATTGGAGGTTAAATCCCTACAATCTACTTAATAATTATTGCTAATTAATTTAAAAGTCTTGAAGCCATATTCTGAAATAGACATGTCTTTTATGTACTTAATATAAATTAAAATTAATATTAAAGTTTTTATTTATAATTTAAATATTTTTTAATAATTTTTGTCCTCATTTAATTTTTTTATAATTTCTCTTAAATGTAAGTCCTTTTCTGAAAACGAATGGGATCTATGGGGTGGGGTATAGACAAGAGTTTGGACAAGTTCATGCTCGCGCTTAGTATCTCACTTTTGTCCTAAGATGAAGTCCCAAAATACAAGCAGAGAGGGCCTCCTTCAATTAGGGTTTGGTTCCACACATCTTGGTTCTAATTGTGTTGACTTTTCAACCCATTTCTGACTACTTTGTTTTCTACATTGGTGCTTTTGAAGTGTCAACTCATAATGGAGGAAGATTAGTTGGACTATATAGATAGTACATATCATGTGAAGATCTTCCATGCATAATATGATTTCTACATGCTAGCACAAGAACATTAGTAAATGTGGCTATATATACACAGATCAACATCATTTTCATATGCCAATTGGTGTATAAAAGGTGGAAAATGTCATTGACGTATATCATCCAAATTTACTAATGTGGTTGTGCTAGTTGATGGCCAACATGCATGGCATGGATTTTTTTTTATCATGGTTAACCATGGTTGACATTGGTTGACTATGGTTAAAAATGGTTGATGAGGGTTGAAAATGGTTGACCATGGTTGGCAAGGTTGATTGAGGTTGACCGTGGTAAACTATTAATCTAACAATTTATTTATGTTACATTAATCTAACAATTTCACATCAATGTTGACCATTTTTACATTTTCACTTTAATGTTGACCATGGTGCATGTTACATTAACCTTAATGTTAATGTTACATTTATGTTGAAGATGGTTAACCATGATTGATCATAATTAACATGGTTGACCTTTGATAATTATGGTTGACCATGTGTTGATGATGTTGGATGCCACCAACATTGTAAAGGGATCTCCCCGAACTGAAGTCCCAATTAGACCTCACACCATTTGGTAGGAGTCTCATTCGGTCATATAGTCCATCCATCGTTGGAGTGATTAAAGATATGACTTGGGTACCAATCAACACAAGATAAAACACACTACTTTGGGGGAGAAATAATGCGAGCTTTGTGACACATCCAATGTAAGGTATACAAGGGAAACTTCAACAAATGGTGAGGGAACTGAGCCACTAGTTAGAAAAAGAATATCCTAAAGTGGGACCCGAGGATAAAGAGAAAGGATTGTTGAGTACCTGCAGATTAGTCCACATAGTAAACAACAATTGTTGAAGCATAACAACATTCATAAAATAATAGCCATTACTAAGCAACAAAGTAGTTCATAAACTTAGAGTGAGAATAAATCGACATATACCATACACATAACCATAACAGTCCAACTATATATATGATACATGTATGAAAGAATGTAGAATCATTGAACTTTTAATTAAAGGTGTATGATCCCAAGTAGAGTGTTACAAATAAGAATGACTATATCCAATAATGGAAGGAAAATCCACAAATTTCTTCTCCAAAGAATGCTCTATCTCTTATGCCTTACAAAGAAGCCAAGGAAAAACCTCTAGAACCTAATCCCTTCCAAAATCCACAGCTCCATAAAGCCCCTTTTTGCTTGAGTTATGAGGATCCATTTATAAAAAATACAATGACCTTTGAGCTTCCGCGTGACTCTTTGAATTCTATGACTATTCATATTCTAATATGACTCATTACATTCTAATGTGTGGATTTTAATATGCCACATGTGTCCCTTGGACTTCATTACATGACATTTATTACACAAGGCAATTTCCAAATGACACAGTGGCATAATAAGACAAAATTGCTAAAACGAAAAAGACTCATTCAAATGGATAAATTATTTGCTTCTTCATGGAGTTCATTTCTGATGTAGGTGTGTCATGCTTTGAACTCATTTGAGATGTCTTCGATCCGATTTGGACAGTCTCCTTTTTAGTGCATCTTCACTTCCAATGCCTTTGTTAGTATGTTCTTGGAACTTGACTATACATTATTCCACAACCATGAAAGCTTCATGTGTGCTTTGACTAGTGAAAAGGCATATTGATGAATAATGTCCTTGATGACCTCCAAGCCTTCCTGTTTAGTTTATTTCTTAATTTGTTCAATGTAATCCCTGATCTCCCAAAAGATGACCTCCTTACCTCTAATTGCTTCAAGAGTTCTGATGGCAGGCATTCCATATTTCTGTGTTAGAGACTCAAACCAATTATGTAGCTAGTTGTCTTCATCCATAGTTTTAACCGATTGTGCTCCAAGATGAGAGTAATTCTATAGGTGGAGTCTCAATTGAACTCTTTCTATCTTGGCGTAAAATTTTCCTTTCCTTTCCAAATGTTGTGGAGGATCCAAATATTTAGAAGCCCACTCATGCATCTAATCGACTACTGTGTTTGCTATGTTAAAGAGTTTCACCACTTCCTATGTATTCTTTTGAATGCTAATGAGAGGAGTCATGTCCTGATGTATAACCATCATCTCATCATATAGCTATTTCATAGTATCCTACATTGGTCCTCGCTATTCTTGCATGGCTGACTTCCAATCTGCAGTATTAAAGTTCTATGATGACAACCACTGGTTTTACACCTCAATATGCTCCACCTATTTCTTCACTACAACAAGTTCTCTTCTTAACCTAACATTAAAATTGAATAAATACTCCAAGCTATCATCTGTCGCTGTAGAAAATGCAACATTTGTCGCCATGATTTCCCTGGGATTTCTTGTAGTGTTGGAGGTGATCACCTTTTTTGTTGCTACTAAGACAGGATTCTGAGGATACTGTGGGAAGTATTTATGAATTTGCTACATGATCCTCTTCTTCAACTAATCAAAATTTATGCTGCAAACATCCATGACTTGGTTTTCTAGTGAGGGTGTAATCCCCATCTCTCCAAATGGAAGATGTCCTCCCATGAGTGATTGTTCATCTAGAGTATTATGCTCATCATCCATGGGATGGATGGTATCTTCTTCCTAAAATTGTTCCTCTTCCAACTCTTTATTCAACTACTCTTCTTCTAGCCTTTTCACTGCTTCCTCCTCTTGAAACTTCCTCTGTTGTTCTTCCTCTATCTGTCTCCTCTCTTCTTCTTCTGTCTATTCATTTTCAAGCAACTCATCCTACTTCTTGCTCTCCTCTTCTTCTTCTTCTTATTCTTATTCTCTCGTTTCTGAATTTTTTTTGGGTAGCTCTTGTGTTTAAAGGATCAACCCTCCATTTTATGTTGCTCTCACTCGATGAATACATGACCCTTTCCCTGGGAGCTAACTTCATTACATGAGGTGTTGTTTCCTCCTCCTCCTGTTCCTACTCCTTCAAGTCCTGAGTTGGTGGATCATGGGGTGAATTGGTCTTCATATCTAGAATTGTCTTTGTTTTGGCATTGTACAAGTTCTTTACCTTTTCATATTCTTCTTTGGAAACTGATGAATACTTCGTATTATGACTGAGCCCTTGACAATTTTGCCTAACAATTTGCCTGGGATCATATGCATGAAAATATTTGATGGTGAAGTGTAGGTGATCCAGCTCCTGTATCTTTATTTTCATAACCTTGTGACTCTTTAATTTATACAATCTGATCCTCAATGCAAATATACACCAAGGGGATTTCTTCCTCGTGTGAATAATTCATGATAATCTCTTGTCTAATTGATTTTCCACTTCTTGCATGACCATCATGTTTTTTATATCTCTATCTTATATTATGTCTGCATATCCTCACCAAAATAAGTGGTGATCTGACTGCCACTCTCACTACGAAACATAAGGTGAGAGTCATCCATGTGTGTGATGATCCATTCAATAGATTTTTCACATGGCGTGATCGGGAATCTACATGTGATCCTTTGCACCCTAGACTTCTTAATTTTTATGTATGCATGCACATCTTCTAAATCCTCAAGAAACTTCTTCTACATTAATGTGTTATAGGTCTTGCTCCATGTGACCTTTAGAGTTTTGTCAATAAAACATTGAGTGCCTGTCTATATAGAAATACTTGGCTTTACAACTTCGACAAGATCATTAATGCTTACTTGTAAAATTTCTTTAGAGACTTATTTTAATGGTGGAATGTCTCCAATAGATGATCACAAAGTGATAACACATTGTAGGAACATCTTTTCTCTGAATCACACTCATAACGACAATATCAACTTAAAACAACTAACTATGTAGCAATACTTGTAAATCACGTTCAAAGAGCAATTATGGATGATATATCATGAAAAACAATGAACGAAATCCTAAAATAACTTGCATGCATGAAAACGTACACAGTAACACTATAAGGGCACACATTCAAAGCATGAATTGAACATGCATGGTCATTTGGGGCTTCGTAGTGTGCTCATGCACTCAAGAAAGAGGCTAAAATCAACTAGGACGCATTGTCGCACCCCAAAGGATCCAAGGGGTGAGATAAAGGGAATTCAGGTCTTCCTTGTATGCCCATGTGCCCAAGGAGACAAGGAGGACACACTATCACACTCCAAAGGGACGAAGGATGAAGGAAACCAAGCTTCGGGTCTTCAAAGTGTGCCTATGCGCTCAAGGAAAAGGAGGGAACATTGTTGCATGCCAGAGGGTTGAATGATGAGGCTTTGTGCCTTCGTGATGTGCTCATGCACTCTAAGGTAAGGTGGGTACAGTGTAGAACTTTGAAGGGTCAAAGGGAAAAGCTTCATGCCTTCGTGATGCGCTCATGTGTTGTAGATGAAAACTTGATCACACATGGCACAATTTTTCAGGGTGAAGGATCTTTGAGCTCAAGAAGTGTGATTTTCATGTAAAAATCTTAGAAAAAAGTTCAATCAACAAGATTTTATGCTAATATGAGGAGAAGAATTATCTTCAAGGCTTTATAGTTGTTGTCGCATCTATGGTGGAAGATGAACAGTTTGAAGACTACGAAAAGTCTCTTGCATGTGATAGTGGATAAACACTTGAAAGATGAAGATTAAAAAAAAATCCATAAAAAAACTGCAAAACAAGAGTATGAAAACAAACAAATCAATATTTGATAATCATGAAAAACAGTGTATTGAGCATCTAAACTTACTTTCTACACTAGTTAATGAAGAGCTTGTTGATTCTCTAGTTGTGTGCTCAACTCAAATGAAATGATTATGGAAAGAATGAATAACTGAGTTTACTTAAATAATTTAACTTCAAAAACTAATCATTGCATGAGTGCCACTTGTCGTCACATGAAATGATTAGTTAACAAGGAGTTAAGGTGGTCCCTATTTTCTTAGATTATGCCCTCATGCAACAAACTAGGTCATGCATGCAACTGAACAGGGTTGTTACACAATATTTTGTTACATCTCTTGCACTTCCATGTGACATACCCCGAAGTGCCCGAAACATGACCATCATGTAGTGTATTCATTCATATATGCAGTTCAAATCCTTCTTGAGACTTTGATTGGAAAATTCCTTGAGTTTCCCCTGAAGGAAATAGCTTTAAAACCCTAATTTGAGAATCATCATGCTTATGAGACTAAAAACAAAGGTGATCACCTATTGCACTGCACTTGACCCTCGATGGCTTCTCTCTGTTCACTTGTATACCCATGATGATCCCAAAAAGGAAATTTTCCCAAAGAGGATGAGAAGCTTTGTGATCTAGAAGCTTCCAGAGTGACAAGCTAGAGGTTGTTTGGTGTAGATGAGGTCGAATTCTCCCAAATTTTCCTCTTAGTCTTATCCCTATGAGCTACCTCCTTGCAATAAGGGCCTATTCCTATCTTTGGACAGATCTTAACTCCCTTTCCCAGCCTATATATTCATCCTCTCCCATTCCCAAATGGTTGGTCTATGCCTATTTACACCCTTATGCTAAGATTGTGCCTATATGCTACTCATTTTGGTTGGAGGAGTGCTTGGAGATCTTAGCGAGGACTTGGATATTCATTCAATGAGAACCTATCAACATCAAGGCTTGGTTGTGTGCTTCCCTTTATTTTCTATTAAACAACTGATGGTTCATCCTCCCTAAATGTGTATGCTCATGTATCATTTAGCTTAACATTCATTGATCAGATAAGTAGGTTACTTTTCAATATGCTATTTATATTTTCATGCCTTGATGTGTCTTGATCGCTTTTGCAGGTGCATAAATACCGTGAATAGTAGGAACGAGCCCATGATGCAAGTGATCCAAGGTCTTCAACAAAGGAGATCGAGATAGCAGTAGAATGAGGTAGGCCATATTCTTCATCTCTCTTGTCAACTGTAACTTAGGAAAGTGTCTAGTAGATTGTCACTTCAGTTTCTAGACCCACTCATTGGGCTAGAGGGATCATCTCTGTCCAAAGAGAGGATTTACCTAGACAACAATTGGCCAAGGTTGCATTCCAACATGGCCACTTACACCACAACAACAACTCAATAATGCAAAAGAGACATATAATGCCTCACACCTTCCACTGTAGCTACTCCTTTAGACCTTTCACATCAGGTTCACCATATAATCTCTTTTCTCCAACTTCTAAATTCATATATGCAACACCTAGGCTCCCATAAATGATTTCTAGAGGCTAAGCTCACGGGTTCCAGTACGCAGATTGTATAATAAATCGCACAAGGATGCGGCACTCAGTGAATTACAACTACACCACAGCATCATAACCACTTTCACACCCTTGGATCTCTCACCCAACACACAGATCTGGGCCAACAAAATCCTTTCGCATATCTAAATGATATTCGACACGTTCTCAACAAGGCCACTGAGGAACATACACTGGCCACTCATTGCGTTACATGTTGGCTCCAGGCTTACACACAACTTCAAAAAATCACTTAGGTGCCACCATATCACATGTTCACACCTTGAGAACTTCAAATTGTATTTCTAATGTCTCTCAGGTTTAACATAGTACATTGGCTCACAGAATGATTTCAATGTTGCTCCTCCACTTCAACATGTGTGGTGCTCCTCCACAAGTACCAGGTTCACAACACCTCCACATAATCTTAAATCCACAGCAGCACAATGCTCAATCCATATAGGGCGCGATTTTAAACTACACGAATTGGCTTACTCTTAGTAGCCACTCACAAAATTTCACACCATATCAACTTCAACACACCACACAACCCTAGTTTCCTCTTTCAGTGCACACTCCACTTCCATTGGTTACACTACACAATGTTAGCTATGCCCTATGCTCTTCCAAGCTCAAATGGCTTAGTTCACTTGGCTAACAACCTTGGCTCACACGCCCCTAAGCTCACCCTAAGCAGCGTCACAACAACTCAAAACTCTAAAAATCCTTCAATTAACTATGCTATGAATGAATAATACTTGCTTATGATTAAAAAAAACTTGACAAATTCGACAAATTACCTAACACCGCCTTCAATGGTGACAAATATGTGGAGCAATTTCTACAGGACCAAATTGTGCTCTGCAGGTTCCCTTCACACAATGATCAATGAAGGATCGCTCCACCCAAAACCAGATACACATTAGCAAATACAACGATGGTTCTTCTGAGTGACAAACTCTAGTCTAGAGTGTAGAACATAGTTACCAATCAAACAAGAACTATTAGCTCAAAATTGGTACTCTAGCCCAAAAAACTAAAAAAAAAGGCTAAAAATGAAAAGTGTTGATGCTGGAATAACATTTTTTATTTTCGGGGTACATTTTCAACATTTTTTAAAAATGACAGCAAAAACCATTTTTTTGTGTGCAAAAGACACCCTGAAAAAAGAGAAAAAAAAAAGAAGAAGAAGAAGAAAAAAAGAAGAAAAAATAAAAAATAAAAAGAATGAAAAGAAGAAGATAAATAAATAAATATTATTATTATTATTATTTTCTTTTTTATTTTTTATTTTTTTTTCGGGGTAAATTTTCAACATTTTTTAATAATGACGTTAAAAATAAAATATCATGACTTCGAAAATCTTTAAATTTCCAACGATTTTTAAGCATGACATTAAAGGTGAAATATCACGTCTTTGAAAAACCTTAAAATTCCAATATTTTTAGGCATGACATTAAATTTAAAATATCATGACTTTGAAAAACCTTTAAATTCCAACAATTTTCATAGTGCTAAAGAAAAAATACTTATACTTGTTTTCAACCATAGAATTAAAAAAAAAAAAGTATCATGACTTCGAAAAACATTAAAATCTTGACAATTTTTCAACCATGGAATTAAAACCAAAGATTATGACTATAAAAAAATCTTAAGTTTTCAAAATATTTCAAGCATGACACTATAGAAAGTGTTTATGACTAATTTGTTTTTAAAAATGAACACCTGAATGAAAGAATTATTATACCTAGATTAATTTATTTTTTGAATGCTAAATGTATAACAATTTTAAAATCTTAGCTAAAGACAACTTGATACATTGCAACAAAAATTTAAAAATCAACCATCAAATTGATACGTAATGTAGGTGAGCTGGACCTATTGTAATGAAAACCCAAACATGGTATTGACACATTGTGGAGATAGACTCGATTTATTATAACAAAAATTTAAAAATCAACTATCAAATTACACATAATGGGATCAAGTAGCTAGACGAGCATCGACACAAGCCCTACATTAAAAAAAAAAAAAAAAAAAAAAAAAAAAAAAAAAAAAAAAAAAGAAGAAGAAGAAAAAAAAAAAAAAAAAAAAAAAGAAGAAAAAGAAGAAATATATATGTGTGTGTGTGTGTGTGTGTGTTTTATTTCAATTTGTTATTTTTTTAATTATTCTGTTTTTATTTTACATTTTCTTTCAACTTAAAAAAAAATGTTTTTGATTTTTTTTGGTTAATTTTTATTTATTTTCTTAAATTATGTGTATTTTTGAAATATTTTCCATTTTTTATTTTTGTTTAAATTTTTATTACAAGTTAATTTTGGCTTTTTACATTTTATAGTTTTTTATTTTTTTTTAGATATTTTTCATATTTGATATTTTTGTCATGTTTTTCATTTTTATGCTCTATTACTTGTTATTATTTTTTCAATTTTTTGTGTTTTTTTTTTTTTTTTTTTGATATTTTGTTTTTTTGTTTGTTTTTTTTTTTTTTTTTGTTGCTTTTTGTTTTTGTTTTTTTTTGTTTACAGGTTAATTTTTTATTTTTTATTTTAATATTATTATTGTTGTCGTTGTTGTTTTTTTTAATATTTAATTTTTTTGTCATGCATGTTTTTTATTACCAACATGAAAATCACCAACATTTAAAAAAAATATCCACACTTAATATATTAGAAAATTTAAAGTGTAAAAAATAAGCCCTCTAGACAGAAAGGATTTAAGGGGCATCAACACTATCAAAATCAAAATGAAAATCACTAACAAAAAAAAAATATTCATACTTGATGCATAAAAAAATTTAAAGTGTAAAAAATAAACCCTCTAAAAGGATGTGTTGATGTTGCATCAACATTTTGCAAAATTAGCATAAAAATCACTAACATTTAAAAAAAATTGTTCATACTTGATACATAAGAAAATTTAAAGTGCCAAAAATATGTTTAAAAAAAAGTGATTTCTGAATCACCACTTTTCAAAATTGGGTGATTTTTTGCTACCTCAAAAAAATAGGTACTAGGTAATTTTCTCATATGATCAGTAACTATGTTGTAGCTAAAGTTCATGGTTCTAGGGCCAGACTTCATGCACATTTCAATGCTTGTAGAACTTTCTGAGCTCCGCACTCGCACAACACTTCTTAACTCCAGAACAATTACAATATACACAACAATTCAGTTGACTCCACAACAATGCCTCCATGCCTTGTTCGACGCTCTACAGGTCACGTAGCCACACCAAAAACTCCACAAATGGTTAGCTCTTCGGAGCTGACTCTCCACAACAATCTGATTCTAGATCCTCACATGCACAGACGACTTCACACACAATTGCACTTGGCACAAGATCTCACCACCACCATGTCCTCAAGCCACACTCACGTCGCCTCCTCAAGCCACACTTAGACCCAAGCCCACACTGATTATGTCAATAGCAAGAATCTTAAGGAGAACACTTAGGCTCTGCTAATCACTTCGACTACTCCTCATCATGCACAAGGAGCAACAACTCTTCCAACAGAACACCGAGCCCTTAGCTCTTCACTCCATTGAGCCCACTTGACTATGGCTCTGATACCATATCAGAAATGAAGACTCGATCAAAGAGCTTGCAGATTCTATTCAAGATAAGACAATTTATACATGCATCTAATCGATAAATATACAAAGGTTTCACTGACTGCCATTTACATTCTTCCTAACTCTACTGGCTATTAACTCCCCACTAACTAAGGAATAGTAAGAGTGATTATTATTAGGACAGGTGAAGGGTGTGACAGTCGAGTGGAGATGAAGATTCAAAAGTACAATCTTGCATAGATAGCGAAAGATCAAGCCTTAAGTTCTTCAAACGGTGTAGAGTTCACATGGTGTCAGTGGATGAACCCGAAAAGGATGATGATGAAGATGATGTGTACAAGTTCGTCGAAGAAGAGACAGAACAAGAATCAAACACTATCCCGCTAATTAAAGATGAAGTCCGAGAAAAAAAAACCTCGAAATGGCCAAAAATCCTAGACAAATCTTCCTCGGTGCTCTTCTGGGTGCAGAAGAAAGAGAATCATACATGCGCCTGATATAGGAGCTTTCCAATATATTCGTACTAAGTGTGTGTTGATTTATTAAATATGAACATTAGCATAGATACTTTAAAAGTGACTTGATATGCACGTCAAGTTTGCGAATTTCGAGGATTCATATGTCAAATTCACACAGATTGATGTGATCTACAGGGTGAGCATATAGGATTCATCAACATTGTCTGATGGTATGGGTGCATTGGATGTAGATTGGGAATATGGACATATTTGTAGCATAAACCCATCTAACCTACCTTGATATACATCTTGAGGATGCTGACGGTCAACCAATGAATATATCAAGGTCACACAAATGGCCCATGTAGTAAGTAAATATTAGAATTTAGAATGTGCATAGTTAAGAATAGAAAACTCTATGTGCTTAAACAACCTCTATTTAGATGGATTAAAAACTTAAATGGTAAGCCTTTTGCTGCATTTTAGATTATTGTTGTTGCTTCATTATCTTGCATTGTTGCAATTTCTTTATCGGTAGCTCTTACCTTCTTAAATGCAGAAAAAATTTCAAACCAATGGTGAAAGTTCTGGCCAGTGGCATTGGTCTTGGGGGTAACAAGTAGTGTAGGTAAAAGCTTAGCAAAAATGTTTCCTTTATCTAATGCTTCTAGTGAACCTCGGAAGATTTATGGAGTTGCTAGAAGGCCTAAGTTAGATTGGTCTCTAGATAATCCACTTGAATATATTAAATGTGATGTTTTAGATAGATAGATTACATTTGAAAAGATCTCACTATTAAAAGTGTCACACATCTCTTACGGGTTGGTCGTTTGGGTGAACAGAGAAACAGAGGAGAAAAACTTTGAGGACAATGGAAGAATGTTGAGTAATGTGTTAGATTCACTCTTGCATAATGTTGAGAATTTACAGCACATGTCTTCAGACCAATGAAAACACTAGTTAGGGACATTTGATAAAGTGGTGAGGAATCACAATTTTCAACGACATCATCCCACTATTTCATGAAGAGCTTCCTACCTCGTAAATGTGCCCAATTTTTACTACACTATGGAGAGTGTTGTTTTTGAGTTTTCCAAGAAGAAAGAAGGATTAACGTGGTCCATTCAGCGTTCGAGAATCATATTTGGTTTTTGTTCTTGGAACTTGTGGAATATTATAGGAACATTGTGTGTTTATGCTACCAATTGCAAACATGAGGGGTTGCTTTTCAAATACCCTAGTAACATAATTACATGGGAACAACTCATGGATGCCTCTAATGCAGAATTGATTGCAAAGCAAGAAATTTGGGCTGCCATATACCCTTACACCGAAAACCAAGCCTTTAATTGTGCTAATGGAAATGTGTTTAAATGGAAACCAAGCCTTTAATTGTGCTAATGGAAATGTGTTTAAATGTGAAGATTCAAAAGTACAATTTCGCGCAAATAGCGAAAGGTCAAGCCTTAAGTTCTTCAAGTGGTGTAGAGTTCACATGGTGTCGGTAGACGAACCCGAAGAGGATGATGAGGAAGATGAAGTGTATGAGTTCATCGAAGAAGAGATAGAACAAGAATCGAACCATATCCCGCTAACTAAAGATGAAGTCCAAGAAAAAACCCTTGGAATGACCAAAAACCCTAGACCAATCTTCCTTAGTGCTATTTTGGGTGAGGAAGAAAGAGAATCATAGATGCGCCTGTTACAGGAGTTTTCCAATGTATTCTTACTAAGTGTGTGTCGATGAAAATTAGCATAGATACTTTAAAAGCCACTTGATATGCATGTCAAGGTTGCGAATTTCCAGGATTCATATGTCAAATTCAAACAGATTGATGTGATCTACAGGGTGAGCATGGAGGATTCATCAACATTTTCTGCTCGTATGGGTGCATTGAATGTAGATTGGGAATATGGACATATTTGTAGCACAAACCCATCTAAACCTGCCTTGATATACATCTTGAGGATGTTGAAGTTCAACCAACGAATATATCAATGTCACGTAAATGGCCGATGTAGTAAGTAAATATTAGAAATGTGCATAATTAAGCTTAGCAACCTTTATGTGATTAACCAACCTATGTTTAGATGGATTAGAAACTTAAGTGATATGCCTTTTACTGCATTTTAGATTGTTGTTGTTGCTTCATTATATTGCATTGTTGCAATTGTTTTTTCGGTAACTCTTACCTTCTTAAATGTAGAGAAAATTTCAAACCAATGGTGAAAGTTTTGGCAAGTGGCATTGGTCTTGGGGGTAACAAGTAGTGTAGGTAATAGCTTGGCAGAAATGTTTCCTTTATCTAACGCTCCGTGAACCTCGGAAGATTTATGGAGTTGCTAGAAGGCCTAAGCTAATCCACTTGAATATATTAAATGTGATGTTTTAGAGAGAGAGATTACATTAGAAAAGATCTCACCATTAAAAGTGTCAGGCATCTCTTATGGGTTGGTCATTTGGGTGAACAGAGAGACATAGGAGAAAAACTTTGAGGACAATGGAAGAATGTTGAGTAATGTGTGAGATGCACTCTTGCATAATGTTGAGAATTTACAGCACATGTCTTCAGACCAATGGAAACACTACTCAGGGCCATTTCATAAAGTGGTCAGGAATCTCAATTTTCAACCACATCATAGAGTTTCCTAAGGTAAATGTGCCCAATTTTTACTACACTCTAGAGAACGTTGTTTTTGAGTTTTCCAAGAAGAAAGAAGGATTAACTTGGTCCATTCAGTAGACAATCATATTTGGTTTTCCTCCTTGGACCTTGATGAATATTATAAGAACACTGTGTGTTTACACGACCAATTGCAAAGATGAGGGGTTGCTTTTCAAATACCCTATCAACATAATTACATGGGAACAATTCATGGATGCCTCTGATGCAAAATTGATTGCAAAGCAAGAAATTTAGGCTACCATAGACCCTTACACCAAAAACCAAGGCGTTAAAATTTGATCCGGAGACAATACCCTTCGAGGGTAAAGGTTTTAGTTTCACTGAGGCTATGAAAATCGCTTCCCTTCGCTAAAACTAAGGAAGCGATTAAGTGCTTCAAACATCCTTAGCGATCCCGTTTCTTTGGTTCACCATCCTTACTATCAGATTTCTCGTTTTCATGCTTGCTGAATTATTTTTCAAGATTGTTTCCTCAATCCGACATTTCAACATTTTAACTCCTGCAATGTTTTCCTCTCTAATTCCTTCAAATCAGAGACGAAGTTTCTCTCCTCCTTAAATGAAGTCAGGTGTGGCTGTATTACAGGACTGCTCTCTTAGCACCACTTCAATCCGTTGCCTCTACTACTTTGGCTCTGACAGTTTCACCAGTTCCATTGGCCTCTACCATTTTCACCATGTGTGCTTCGACCTTGACGATTTCGACCTCACCGGCAAACGCAGAAGTGTCGTCCTCGTCGGTGGTCATTGATGAAAACAACGCGAGAAAATTCATTGGAACAACACCCGCGCCATCGCCACGTGGTCAAATTGTAGGGTTAGCTATTGTTCCATGGAGTAGTTGTTGTTAACCCAGTTCCCAGTTTATGTAGTGTGCATAGGACGAAAATGGAGGGCTCTCATTGGCAGGCTCACATATAGCCCGAGCCAGGCCTGATGCATGAGACTGACACTGGATTGTATTGCTGATTCTTTGTAATTAGATGGACATAAACGCGGTTAGACGTGGTTAATTATTTCACTGCAGTTCATGTCTATATGATTGCAGAATATTTGGAAAATCAGCGCAGGCCATGTCCATTTGATTGCAGAATATTTGGAGAATCAGCACATAAGCTCACGGGTGGAGATGAGGAACCACAAAAACCGCTCGCAATCCATGGTCAAACAAACGATGACCAGCGCAAAACCCAACCCTTTCCACGAGGACGACGAAATGGGGAGCTAAGATTGGATGCGCTGCACACCCCGCAAAGAAAACACCCTTCAGGTGTAATTACTGTCTGTTCTATAGTGTAATTAGTGTCACGTTCTATACTTATGTATCAACAAAACTATTGGCCAACCATTTATTACAAGCTCCCCCGTTCTCTGCTCCCAGGTTTATAAAGTGCGACGTGAAACGGTAGAGTAAGTTAAAAGCTATCAGCAAACTAAATTTCAATGAGCCCCGTGAAAAAGTCTTCACTGGAATTACTCTCTCTGCACTTACGTGTACGAAGTGCGACGTGAAGCTGTAAAGGAGTCAAAGAGGCCCGTGAAACCGTGTGAACTAGATTTACTCTATCTGCTCCCACGCGTACGAAAGGAACGATGAGGAGGCAAGTTCGTTCAAAATTATCCAAAAGTTTTCAAGAACAATGCGCAATAAATTTCTCCATAAAATTTAGGGAGTTGTGATTTTTTTGGAGATTTCGGTGACGGAATCCGATAGAAGAAATTGATGTTAAATCTTGATTTGTTACAGTTAAAATGGTTTTTTAACTGTATATTTGGATTCAGCACCCTGAAAACCCCTGGGGCACTTTGATTGTGCAGAAACTAGCTATCAAACTTGTGATTCCAATAAATTGCTGCCAGATTTTGATCGGAAAAACCCACCTGAAAGACTTCCAAAAAATCTCATTATAGACAACTGCAAAATGTAGTGATATCGTCAGATATCAGATATTCAAAGTTCGAGATATTTCCTTTAGTATGAATAGTCTCCACGACTATTAAAACGGCATATTTGAAGGCTGCCCATGCACAAGAAATTTCTACCTAATTTTAGTGTCTTCACTTACATATTGAAAATTCCAAATATTTCCATTCGAATTGTTAGTCTCCAATCTGTTCAAAATGCTCAATAAATTTCTCCATAAAATTTAGTCTCCCCACTTAGATATTCAAAGTTCGAGATATTTCCATTAGTATGAATAATCTCCACGACTATTAAAACGACATCTTTTAAGACTGCCCATGCCCAAGAAATTTCCGCGTAATTTTAGTGTCTTCAATTACGTATTGAAAATTCCAAATATTTCCATTCGTATTGATGGTCTCCAATCTATTCGAAATATTCGTACATCCTATAATTCCTTTAGATAATATTTTATATATATTGTTTTGTAATGGACTGCCATTTCTCTTTTGGTCGAGTTAGCATGACTTGGTATTTAACAATTTTATTTATTTTTTTAATAATTTTTATTTTAAAATATAAATATTTTTTAAAATATTATTTTTTTAAAACGATATTTACTTAATTTAAAAATATTAGCAATTATTAATTTTTGTTTAAAAAATTAAATTATAATATAAAAATAAATATATATATATATGGGGTTTATTTATTACCAATTTTGAAAATTTATTTGTATGAATTAATTTTCTTAATTATTAAATTAATTGGGTTATATGTTTGATATAGACATTGAAAAAATATGGAATTAGAAGGGTATTATTCTAAGGAGTTGTCTATAATGCGACTTTTTGGAGATTCCGGTGACGGAATCTGGCGGAAGAAATGAGGTTAAATCTTGATTTTTAGCAGTTAAAATGGTTTCTTAACTGCATATTTGGATTCAGCACCCTAAAAAACCTCTCGGACCCTTTGATTGTGCAGAAACTAGCTATCAAACTTGGGATTCCAATAAATTGCTGCCGGATTTTGACCTGAAAAACCCGCCGGAAAAGCTTTCAAAAAGTCTCATTATAGACAACTGCTTATTCTAAGTTTTATGTTTTTTTTTTTATCTTCTTTAAGTTAGAAATATAACAGAATGAACCATATAAGAAAAGGTATATCACTTGTAAAGATGATTTACCTGTTAGAGAATACTTTTCAAACCGTATAACATTTCCGAAATAATCAACTCGTGACCTTTTGATTATTGATGTATGTATTATGTAATTGACTTTGTTACAGGCTGCTTCTATGAACTAAATTTATTTCCATACTTGAAACGGTTTAATAGTCATGCTTAATCGAAGAATCGTTCATTATTCGACTAAGAGAGCAGGACACACAACCAGTGAAGCTTCGTGTGTCATACCTGATCGAGAGTTCCAAATGACTTTTGGAAAATGTTACTCAATGAATCTTCCTCGAACCTCATACTGATTATGCAGAGTATTCCTTAATTCGTTTATTCTTTACTTCCTTTATAGAATATTGAATTGTTGCATTCAGAGGTGGTTGTCTTCTAGTGCAGAGGTGTAGGTGTTATATTGTATTTTGACTCGATAAATTACATAGAAATTAAATTAAAATTATTAATTATTAATAATTATTTTAAATGAAATAAGAAATTATTAATTATTAATTATAATTATTAATAATTAAATTATTTAAATCTATTTTTTTTTTAGTTTTTGAATGGGTATATTTATTTTGACGTTTTATATTTAAAAAGAGATTTACATTTTGAGAAATTTGATCTTTTCTGGTTTTTTGAGTTAGGATGAATCTATTATGCATTCCTCAATTAAAATGAATCTACACTAATCATTAATTTACACAACAATTGAATTGGAAATTATATTGATAATTGAAAATGATTTAAAGTATTTTTATTTGATCAATATCCTATTTATTTTTATTCCTATTTTACTGGAAACTAAAAAAAATAAAAATTATTTTCTTGGAAACTAAGTCAAGTATAGAGAAACTACACAAAATTCAACTATTTATTTTTATTCCTATTTCACTAGAAACTAAAAAATAAAGAAAATATCTTATTTTCTTAGAAACGAAGTAAAATATATAGAGAAACTACACAAAATTCGAAGGCATTTGATAGAATAAGAAATCTGTTCCTTCGAAGTTTCTTAGAAACGAAGTAAAGTATAGAGAAACTACACAAAATTCAAAGGCATTTGGTAGAATAAGAAACCCGTTCCTTCGAAATTTAATGAGTAATTTGATTTTTCTTAAATAAAATTGATGAATTTCAATCTAATATGAGAATAATAACAAGGAATCACTATCTTTTATGACAAAACATTGTCGTTAATTAGCCATAATGTAGATTAAGATAGTAATTCTCGGTTATTATTTTCAAATTAGATTGAAAGTCATCATTGTATTTGAGGAAAAATCAAATTTCTCACCAAATTTTAAAAAAGCAAGTTTCTTACACTTTATATAATTCTAATTTTAAAATTATTAAATTAAGATAAAAAGATAAAAATTAAACTTAAAAAATAAATATTATCTAAAATTCATTTTTATATTAAAATTATAATATAAATTGAATATTCCAAAAAGATTGTTATGGAAAGAGAAAGAAAGATAGAAAACTTACATTATATTATTCCATAAGGTATCTATGTCCACACACACAATTTTACATTCAGATATTACTTTACTATATAGAGTTTTTGAGATCTAATTGGTTGCTAGTTTAGGAGGAGAGGTTGAGAGAATTTCTCAACCATCTCCAACAACTCACAAACCAACTTCCCATATATAGAATGTAAGCATTAACTCCAAGTGTCCCCCTTAATGCTTACATTACATAAATTATTGAAACCACCCATAACAACAAAATACACAATCATTTTTTAAATGGTTTACAAATTACAGATCGACATGGGCTCCATCAAGTTGCCTCATGACCCTCGTAAATGTGTAGTCAGCAAGTCAGATTCCCGAGTTCCACTCCTTAACTCCCGAATCAAGGATCTCTCGAAGTCAATTACTGAACAATTTCCCAAGCTATTGCATAACCTCATGAGAAAACCACTCCCTCATCTTCAGCAAATGAGTGATTCTTCCCTAGAACCACACTTTCTATACTATCTAAACGACCATCCATGTTGAGCCTTTTCATTGAAGTGTAGTTGTTCTAAAAGAGTTTGAGAGGTTCAAATTCTTCATTGAATTCATCATCAGAATTCAATGAATGTTCATTGTGGCTATGTTTTCTGATTCTTTTACCTTCCCTTTTAATAAATCATTGGCATGGTCATTGCAATTCCATGTTGTATGCCCAATTTTCCTACAGTAGTAGCATTCAAGTTCACTTTTATTTTCATTTTTCTTCTCATCCTTGTCTTTGAAAATAATGCATTTTCTATTTGAGAATTTCCTTTTGTATCCTCTAGTTTTAACCTCCTTTCTGCTACCAAAAGTGATACAAGTATATCATCTAACGTGCGTGAATACATTTGACTTAAGGTGAAGACGACATTGATAAAACTTGAAGGCAAACTATTTAATAAGATGGCTTTTACGTCCTCGTTTTTCACCTTGGCACCAACTTCAGTTAATTGTCTTATAAGAGACATTAAATTATTTACATGACTACACATAGATGTCTCTTCATTCATTTTTAGTTTAAATAACTGCAATTTTATGGAAAATTTTTCATTTGTAGCTTTGCACTGAACAGTTGAATCAAGTGTTCCCATATTTCTTTAGATGGTTTAGTGAGATCTACATAATGTAGCTATGAGTCTGAAATAGAAAGTCCAATAATGAACATAGCTTTATCATCTCTACTTTGCCATTGAAGTAAATGTTTGGCATCTATAGGTGCCACTTTTGTACCCTTCACTATGCTCCACAAAATTTTCTTCATTAATTGCACCTGTACTTTTACTTTCTAGGAGGGGAAGTTTAGACCACTAATTTTTTCTAAAACCATAAATTCTAGGATGAAAGAAGAAGAAAAAATACCCTTTTAAACTTCAATATTGTTGTACCTTTCTGCAATTAAAAAATGCTTCAATTGCTTTTTGAAAATCGCACGCCACTTTCCCTTCTTGCCACCTCCTCCGCTAACGATATATATGCCATCACTAGTTTGACTCCAGCAACGATATTGATCTTCTACTGAATGTTAGTTTTGTTGTGCTAATTTCAACTTTAGATTTATAAACAAATTCTTGTAAATTTCTTCAAGTGCATGATTCCCTTATGGTGTTTGTGAATCAAAACAGGGAAATTTATGCCAAATTTTATGTTAGAATCATGAGCAGAATAACATGAAAGACAAGTGTTGAACAACAGAAAGTAAATGTACATCAAACCATCAAGAATAATTCTTAACAAAGTGTTTTGATAAAGGATTTGATCCCTCTTGGGCTACGTCTCCTTGGTCCAGCTTCCATGGCTTGCACCTCTGTATTTTCTCAAAATGGAAAAAAGTATAGTTTACAATGCTCTACAACTCCTGAAACCTGCTTCAATGGACTCAGAGCATCCAAAAACCCAAATTATGACTCTCCAAGCTCTGCAATTAGATTACAACTGATCTAGACTTGACCTCCTCTCGCAGCGGCCCCAGGCTTCCTAAAACTTCAAAGTGGAAAAGTCACATATAGAAGTGTCTCTTTGCCTCTACAACCTATTCCATTGTGTTCAAAGCATCCAAATCATCTAGTAACACCTTTTCCTGATCCTCATTTGGTCGAATTTTTCCAAAGTTATGATAGAAATTGTTTCTCCTAGTAAACCTCCATTAAAATTGGAGGAAATCTAGTTAGTCCCACTAATTTTCGAGTTAGTGCTGAATTTGGTGGTACTGAAAATTTTCCACTAAATTAATCTCTAGTTTAATTAAAATTAAGCTTGATTAACTAACGGATAACTGCAAATTAGTGCATTAAGCACACATTTAGGCTAAATAGTTAGCTAGCAGCTTAAGCAGAGTGTTCACATGTTGTGGTACAAAATGTTTCGGATATGCTTAACCTTTAACCTCCAATCTCATGTAGAGGTCACATGGTGGTGGATAGTGCCATGGTTATGGCAAGCGGTTACGGTTTTCTATAGCCCCGACAGTTATTGTTAACCATTAAATGTTATGGTGTTCACATGGAGGGGGGTGGCCTATGGGCTCGCTCCCTCCTAACCCCCAATTGCCTAACCATTTAACAAGAAATACATTCGGAAGACCAATATTTGTTAAGAAACTTAGCACGAGTGCAATGGTAATGTGTTTGTCTTGTACAGAGGAGGTCACAGGGTCGAATCCTAGCACCTCCATAAAAAAATTATTGTGTGTCGATACCGATCCTTTGGGGAGGGACATGTGGTGGCCTCTAGGCTTGCCACTTGTCCGCTTCTCATTGGACCACCTTCAACCAAACAAAACTTTCCACATCACCACACTTGTAAAGTAATAAAAACATGCCAATCGGAAAATCTGGATAGGCCATTGACCAACCTTGAATTTGTACAATCACCTACCACGTTAGTAGTCCATACTGTTGACTGTGTAGTGATTGTACATTTGTTTCAAAATTTCTTTTGTTTGGCAAAGCAGTCAGCAGGCTCTATCTTCCTCATACGAACTCTGTTTTGAACGAAAATATTTGTGTTGGTATCATTTTCTGAGACAGACATGTTCATTCAGGTTTCGAATGAATCTAAGCACTTTTATTTTTGAGCTAATTTTTTCCCCTAATCCAAATTTCGATCACTCCTTCCCATTGACAAGCTTTTGGACCCACAAAAGTTGGTTCTATGATGAGAGTTGAATAAAATTCTCCTTCCCAAGTTCTATCAATCGATTCTACTTGGAAAAATTTCCATGACAACCACTTGGGTTCACTGACATGCCTTGCCTTACTGATGGCTTGGCACTTCAACCAATGTTCTTTTTTTGTTGCTAACCCAATCCAACACTTGTTGGCTGCTTTCTGATTAGTATGTTGTACCAAATCAATCCCTCGGTGCTTGAAAAGCTGACTAATGGCCTTCCCACTGAAAATCATGTTCCTCCTTTGTATCACATGCATTCGATGCAAGCTTCTCCTTGGAAACCACTTTTCCAAGTTAATTCCATCTTAGTGAACTACAACAATAGGTTCCAATATCAATAATAATAAGAAAAGAAATGACCATTCTTTTACCTCCATGGTTCCAAATTCCACATTTGGAAGAATGCATTCGCCATCTCTTTTGCTTCTTGGCGTCAACACATCAAATCGCATACAATGGCTGCAAATTATGTTTTGGCATTTTTATCCACTTTCGCTTCTTGATTCCATCATCCTCTAGTATTAACATGCTGCTCATGTCATGATCTGAGAATGAAGGCCAATTATGAGCCTCTTGCTCAAGCATGGACCTTCCAAAATCGTGCGACATCTTGTCACAAGTAACACCCTTCAATATTAATGGTGTTTAAAAAACACTCATGCAAGAACATAACTTGATGACCTCTACTTTTTGCTTCTTCAAACCAACAAATGTCACATCCTTTGAACATCGCCATGTACTCTTACATCATGGTGTATAAAATATCGACTAAACATTAATCGACAAAACATGCTTCTTTAAACAACTGACTTTCAAGTCAAGCAAAAACATGTACAACAACTTGACGATTTACAACAATAATTCCACATTCTCATGACACAATTCATCACATCTCCCTTTCATCTTTGGAAGAAAAATAAACTCTTCCAAGTTTATATAACATACATGTACAATCAATCGACCACATAAGCCGACACTCATGCATGTTCAAACTCAATGAAACTATAAAAAATTCTACTGTTCACACACACAAACTCTTATGCATGTATTACAATTCTCAATTCTCTCACAAGTACAATCATAAGTACAAGGATCCCACTGGTATGTATGAGTATTTAAAGAGTTGAAAGACCAAATTTTCTGCAACAAAGTGAGTCAACATACTGCACTTTTGAACACCTTCCTAGAGTAAACATGTAAGTTCAAGAATGCAATATA
This sequence comes from Pinus taeda, assembly GCA_000404065.3. NCBI lineage: Eukaryota > Viridiplantae > Streptophyta > Pinopsida > Pinales > Pinaceae > Pinus > Pinus taeda. Next base: position 24,348 of record APFE030191988.1, read on the forward strand.
CATGAAAATTTGTAATTGCAAATTGCCATCTTTGTTGCATCTAAGTGAGTCAATATAACTCTACATTTCCAACATCTTTCTTCATGTAATATGCAACATACTTTCAAGAGAAAAGAAATGCATCCAAATAACAAGGAAATGCATCAATAAGGAAATGCAAATCTTGTCTTATTTGCATCAATTATCAAAAGAAATGTAAGGCCTTATTTAGTTAAGAAATCCAACCATCTCTTTCCAAACGATTTCAATGACACTTCTTTCAGCTGCACTACATCATGTGTATCATCCTGACCCACATCAATTATAGAATCCTCTTTTCCATCTTTTCCAAAATCTCTCTCCACCTTCTTCAAATGTTGTGGATGACTTGTTGGATGCAAAGTCCAACACTTATCTACAAGATGATCCTGCTTATGGAAATGAGTGAAAAATAATTGCATCTTCTTTTCAGCATACCCTCCATTATCTAATGGACCTTTGGCTTTCAGTCTCTTTTATTTCGAAAGTTTCTTGTGTATGGCTATCCTCTTCCAACACCTTGAAACAATATGGTTATTCAAACCACAAAAAGAATGTGTAAAATCTCTCCAAATCTTATGTGAAGAGTTATCATATTTATCATAATCAAAATAAACTTGATTAAAGGAAGAATTATACCTTGCACATTCACCTTTGTCACCTTCTTTAGGAGGTGAATTTGATGAGTTAGTGACTCTCTTCAGAATACCAACAATGGTTTCAATGACCTTAGATCTTTCAACATCCTCTTGTTTGCCATTTCCACTAGTTGCATGCTTATGAGAATCTTCTTGTAAAGTGGTCATAAAACTTTTGCATTCTTCATGAACACAAAATTCACAAGCTTGAGGTAATGAACATGTAATGAAAGTCCTTCTGGGAATACCATCATGTTGGACACAGATTGTCATTGATGTCAATATGGCAATATTCAAGGAGTAGACAGAGTCAAGAGGAGCACACAAAGTTATCAGAGCCAAGAGGAGGAGATAGAGTCACGATAGGAGAAAACAACGCAAAGAACAGAAAGAGCCAATGGAGGCATGCAAATAAGTCATCGAAGATCTTATATGCATGCAGGCAATAGTTATCAAAGCAACGATTCCAAATGAATACTCTATCGGAGGAATAGAGCTATCGCATATTGCATATGCCAAGAGTAAGGTTCATAAGCGAAGCAATATATCTATATATATATATATACAAACAAAGTAAAAACAATGGAACAAGATATATATGCATGCATTTAAACACTATCAGGAGCAGCCTTAACACTATCGGCGGGAAAACTATGCATCCTCGAAAATACACTATCGGAGGCCAAAACTCACGTATATATACCATTACCTATCAGAGGTGGAAACCAGGCTTGAAATTTATTACACGGGAGTGGTGAGTCATATGGGGTCCGACACCTAATATCACATTGAAAAAATGGAGTGGTTTGCGTTAACGTCAAGCCTTGACCTTGTGCAACTTGCGATCGCCGATAAAGATATTTCGTCAGACCTCCGCCAAGGGAAACCCCTGATTGCAATGAACGTATGTCAACCCACTGCTACATTATTGTTTGACTTAATGCTATATCGTGTCTGCCATGTCGAAAGTGATCCATTGCAAGTTATAAAGGGATGGCGCTATAACTGTGATTGAAATTACACACGGACCCGAAGGGGTTATCAACTGCTGCTTAATACCATATCGCATCTGATGCATTGGAGCAGTGGAGGATCGGCCTTCGGCCATCGGCAAAGTCATGGGTCCAATATATAAAGGACACTTGGGAGTCACGAATCACAGATTGTAATTTAAGAATGGACCTGATATAGGAATAGGCTGAACGTCAGGTAAATCGGGTGATTCATGGTGATATTGATTGCGATTGGACGTGGCAATCTATTAAATGAAGAAAAACTCTCTACATGCCCACAATCATTGTTAAAGGAGTGATGTTATAGTCGTAACTAGTAAGATGTGTTCTCCGTGGAGTTTTGGACCTCTCAAATGAATCTACGTGTCCTCAGAAAGTCAGTGAACTTGCACAGAGTAGAGGAAGCCGCAGCGACCAAGGAGGAAGCCTAAGAGGCGGTGTAAGCGGAAACGAATGGACAAAGGCATGGGAATATATAAAACAGTAAAAACAAAGAACTGTTTATGCTGTTGTGGTGGTGAAGAACCAGAGTGTGAGGTAGCAGAAGCACCAGAGGCAAGGGAGTAGGAGTGAGTGAACCTCAGCTGAATAGAGTGTAGCAGCATACCAGTTTATACCAAGGTTGGGTTGGATCCCAAGAGGTTGGAGCCTCAGAATTGAACAAGACTAAAGTCATTAGGGGTAGGTGCTCCTAAGTGCAGAACCATTGCAAAATAGAGTTGGTGCTTTGGAGGTTGGAGCCTCACTGAAATCCAAGTTGGAGCTTGGAAACTATTCACTATCAGATTTATACTTATATTGTATTTATTTCATTGCACTGTCTTGAGGTTTAATAAAAGCATTAATTCCAGCTATTGATTTCTGTGTTCTATGTATACATATACATATCTATATATGTTTTTGGCAATCACTAGAACAATTAAAAAATTAGTAAGAAACCCTGATTCACCCCCCTCTCAGTATTTCCAACACATCATGTGCCTCCTTAGCTTTGGATCATTCTCCATCATGTTTTCCATAACCAAGACCCAAATGCCTAGGCCTTTCCTCAACAACAATTGGCTCAACTATGCCTTATGCATGTTTGCCTAACCCTTTACCTTCATAGCCCATCTCCATCAATAATTTTGAACCTATTCCTCTAATGTGTTTTTCAAAGGCACTAGAACATTCATTTTGAGAGGAAATTGAATATAAACTTGAATTTCATACCTCATTTCCATGCACATACTTGGCTAGGGTTTTCTTAGCATCATGGAGTTGAATCTCCATCTCATGCATCTTTTGAAGAAGATCTTGCTTCTCCTCCTTCATGAACATTAAATTCTCTTGAATTATAATGTTCTCCTTCTTATCTTCATATAGTTCTTGCACCATATGTCTCATGCTGATAAGATCTTGCAGCATCTCTTCATCAAAGAATATTGCTAAGGAAGATGAATTATAAATATCACTTGTTGAAGCTGCCATCACACTTGTAATGCATCAATAAGCTTCGCAAATTTGCAACCATTAAAACCCTACTTGCAAAAAACTCAAGCAATTAGGAAAATAACCTGAATCCGATACCAACTTGATATGTTATTGAATTTTAGTTTTGTTGTGCTAATTTCAACTTCAGATTTATAAACAAATGCTTTTCAATTGCTTCAAGTGCGTGATTCTCTTATGGTGTTTGTGAATCAAAAAAGGGAAATTTATGTCAAGTTTTATGTTAGAATCATGAGAAAAATAACATGAAAGACAAGTGTTGAACAATAGAAAGTAAATGTACATCAAACCATCAAGAAGAACACTTAACAATGTGTTTTGATAAAGGATTTCACCCCTCCTGGGCTACATCTCTTTGGTCCATTTTCCATGGCTTAGGCCTCTATATTTGATAAAAATGGAAAAAAGTATAGTTTACAATGCTCTACAGCTCCTGAAACATGCTTCAATGGACTTAGAGCATCCAAAAACCCCAAAGATGATTGTTCGATCTCTGCAATTGGACTACAACTGATTTAGACTTGACCTCCTCTCCTGGTGGCCCTAGGCTTCCTAAAACTTCAAAGTGGAAAAATCACATAGAGAAGTGCCTCTCTACCTATGCACCCTATTCAATTGTGTTCAAAGAATCTAAATCATCTAGGAACACCTTTTTATGATCCTTTTTTGGTAAAATTTTACCAAAGTTAAGACAAAACTTGTTTCTCCTAGTAAACCTCCACTAAAATTGGAGGAACTTCAGTTAGTCCCGCTAATTTTGGAGTTAGTGCTGAATTTGGTGGTACCAGTGAATTTTCCATCGAATTAATATCAATTTTACTTAACATTAAGCTTGATTAATTAACATATAACTACAAATTAGCGCATTAGGTGCGCAGTTAGGTTAAACCGTTACCTGGCCTATTAAGCGGAGTGTTCACATGTCATGGCATAAAATGTTGTGTGTATGCTTAACCACTAACCTTCGGTCTTTGTGTAGAGGTCACATGGTGGTCGATAATGCCACCGTTATGGCAAGCAATTACGGTTTTTTGTAGCCCTGACAGTTAGTGTTAACTGTTAATCGTAAAATGTTATGGTGTTCACATGGAGGGGGCTGGCCCATGGGATGACTCCCTCCTAACCCTCAATCACCTAAGCGTTTAACAACAAATGCATTTGGAAACCAATACTTGTTAAGAAACATACCATGGGTGCAACGGTAATGTGTTTGGCTTGTACAGAGGAGGTTGCTGGGCCGAACCCCTATGCCTCCATGAAAAAATTATTGTGTGCTGATATCATTCCTTTGGGGAGGGACACATGGTGGCCTCCGGGTTTGCCACTTGTCCCCTCCTCATTGGACCAACTTCAACAAAACAAAACTTGCCACATCACAAACCCGTATACCAATAAAAAACATGCCACTTGGCGATTCCGGATAGGCCAATGACCAACCTTGACATTGTACAATCACCTGCCACCTCAACAGTCTATACTACTGACTGTGCAATGACTGTACATTTCTTTTCAAAATTTCTTCTATTTGGAAAAGCGGTTAGTGAGCTCTATCTTCCTCATATGAAATCCGTTTTGAACAAAATGAGTTATGTTGGGATCCTTTTGCCGATATGGACATGGTCGTTCAGGTTTTGAATGATTCCAATCACTTTGATTTTTGAGCTAATTTTTGCCCCTAATCCAGATTCTGATCAGATATGCATGATAGTGGAATTATCTCATCGGATAGACCCCAAAGTAAAACAAAAGTGTCACATAGGAATGCGTTGAAATGAGCAGTGAAGGAGAAAAAAAATTTATTTTTGAATAGTGACCTCGTGAAAAATCAGTTGACTCATCTATTTTGTCTTACTTCCTGTGTACGAAGTTCTTCCCTCTTCTAATAACACCTTCTCAATCCTTGTGCATATGGCTCAATGATAACCATTTTATCGATCACTACCTCTGCTTAGTGTTCTATCAAACTGTGGGTCCGTTCGATTTGTCCTTGCAAGCTGTACACCCCTTTGTGTTTCAATAGCTCTTGACAACACTTGAGTCAACCACACGTAAATTCTTCTCCATGGGAAGATGCAAAATTTCATTGACTCGTCATAGCAAAGAATTCCAACATTTGAGCACCTTTAATGGTGACCTCCACACACACTGAGAAATGAGAGAATATAACTTCTTATACCTTATGAAGCAGTTCCACAATCAACCTTTACAATCAATTGTAAACACACAACCTACCTTACCCATCACTGTCACAAATCTTGTATGAGACTTAGGCTCTGATACCCAAGAAAGAATGATAGAAAACTCACATTATATTATTCCATAAGGTATATATGTGTGCGCACACACACACACAAACAATTTTACATCCAGAAATTACTCTAATATATAGAGTTTCTTATATCTAACTAGTTCCTAGTTTAGGACGAGAGGTTGAGAGAATTTATCAATCATAACCAATAACTCACAAACCAACTTCTCAGATATAGAATGTAAGCATTAAATCCAAGTGTAAGTAATCATTAATTCATCTCTTACTTTTTAATTATGTTTAACCATAAAAATATTTAAATATAAGACTCAAACATGACAATGCCATGATCATTCATGTGATGTTGAGGGGTTGATGACATAATTCATTTGAGATGACAATATTTGCATTCCCATACATCTGTTTATTATAATTGTTTTACTACTTGTGGGGTTTAAACTTTTTTAAATGATGGATTCATTTTTGTGTTTTGTTATAGCTTATTGACTGAAAATCAAATCTTATAGTATGTGTTTATAATTTATTTATTTTTCATTCGTGTAATAGTAGAAATTAGATAGTTGATAAATATTGGTAGGCATCATACTTATTTTATCATATATTTCACATTTTTGAAATTAAAGAAAAAAACATAAAAATTAACTTCTTATTATTAATTATAAAAGGATTATATGTAGATGTAGATGTAGATGTAGATCTATATATATATATAACCATGGAGATTCTCTCCATTTTATCACAGAGATTCACCTCTTGTAAATAAGCTTTGTTATGATACTATGAGAATTATCATGGTTTACTAATACTACATGTCCAAAAAAATCATAATTCATACTCATATGAGACAAGATCATATGATATTTTTTAATTAAATCAAAAGAGTAGAAATAGCATAAGTACTTTGGAAACAAATCTCAACCCTCGATTTTTTTATACTAGTAATAATATTCTAATATATTCATTGGAGGTTAAATCCCTACCATCTACTTAAAAATTACTGCTAATTAATTTAAAAGTCCTGAAGCCACATTCCAAAATAGACACGTCTTTTATGTACTTAATATAAATTAAAATTAATATTAATGTTTTTATTTATGATTTAAATATTTATTTAATAATTTTCATCCTCAATTAATTTTTTTGTAATTTCTCTTAAATGCAAGTCCTTTTCTTGAAAGGAATGGGATCTACGGGGTGGGGCATAGACGAGAGTTTGGACAAGTTCATGCTTGCGCTTCGTATCTCACTCTTGTCCTAAGGTGAAGTCCCAAAATATGAGCAAAGAGGGCCTCCTTCAATTAGAGTTTGGTTCCACACATCTTGGTTCTAATTGTGTTGCCTTTTCAACCCATTTCTAACTACTTTGTTTTCGACGTCAGTGTTTTTGAAGTGTCAACTCATAATGGAGGAGGATTAGTTGGACTACATAGATAGTATATATCATGAGAAGATCTTCCATGCATAATATGATTTGTACATACTAGCACAAGAACATTAGTAAATGTGGTTATATATACACAGATCAATGTCATTTTCATATGCCAATTGATGTATAAAAGGTGGAAAATGTCATTGACGTATCTCAGCCAAATTTACTAATGTGGTTGTGCCAGTTGATGGCCAACATGCATGGCATGGATTTTTTTTACCATGGTTAACCATGATTGACATTGGTTGAATATGGTTAAAAATGGTTGATGAGGGTTGACAATGGTTGACCATGGTTGGCAAGGTTCATTGAGGTTGACTGTGGTAAACTATTAATCTAACAATGTATTTATGTTACATTAATCTAACAATGTCATATCAATGTTGACCATTATTACATTGTCACTTTAATGTTGACCATGGTGCATGTTACATTAACCTTAATGTTAATGTTACATTTATGTTGAATATGGTTAACCATGGTTGATCATAATTAACTTGGTTGACTTTGATAATTATGGTTGACCATGTGTTGACGATGTTGGATGCTGCCAATGTTGTAAGGGGATCTCCCCGATGTGAAGTCCCAATTAGACCTCACACCATTTGGTGTAGTAGTCTCATTCAGTCATACAGTCCATCCATCGTTGGAGTGATTAAAGATATAACTTGGGTATCAATCAACACAAGATAAAAAACTCTACTTTGGGGGAGAAATAATGTGAGCTTTGTGACACATCCAATGTAGGCTATACAAGGGAAACTTCCACAAATGGTGAGGGAAACGAGCCACTAGTTAGAAAAATAATATCCTAAAAGGGGACATGAGGATAAAGAGAAAGGATTGTCGAGTACATGTAGGTTAGTCCACATAGTAAACAACAATTGTTAAAGAATAACAACATTCATAAAATAATAGCCATTACTAAGAAACAAAATAGTTCATCAACTTAGTATGTGAATAAATCAACATATACCATACATATAACTATAATAGTCCAACTATATATATGATACATGTATGAAAGAATGTAGTCTCATTGAACTTTTGATTAAAGGTGTATGATCCCAAGGAGAGTGTTACAAATAAGAATCACTATATCCAAGAATGGAAGGAAAATCCACAAATTGCTTCTTCAAAGAATGCTCTATCTCTTATGCCTTACAAAGAAGCCATGGAAAAACCTCTAGAACCTAAGCCCTTTCAAAATCCACAGCTCCATAAAGCCCCTTTTTGCTTGAGTTATGAGAATCCATTTATAAAAGATACAATGAGCTTTGAGCTTCCCCATGACTCTTTGAATTCTATGACTACTCGTATTCTAATATGACTTATTACATTCATGTGTGGCTTTTAATATTCCACATGTGTCCCTTGGACTTCATTACATGAAATTTATTACATAACACAATTTACAAATGACACGGTGACCTAATAAGACAATATTTCTAAAATGACAAAGACTCATTCAAATGGATAAATTATTTGCTTCTTCATGGTTTGTGATGTAGGCATGCCATGCTCCGAACTCATTTGAGATGTATTCGATCCGATCTGGAAAGTCTCCTTTGTAGCACTTCTTCACCTCCAATGCCTCTATTAGTATGTTCTTGGAACTTGACTGTACATTATTCCACAACCATGAAAGCTTCATGTGTGCTTTGACTAGTGAAAAGGCATACTGATGAATAATTTCCTTGATGACCTCCAAACCTTCTTATTTAGCTTCTTTCTTGATTTTTTCAATGTAATCCCTAAGCTCCCAAAATCTAACCTCCTTACCTATAATTGCTTCAAGAGTTTTGATGGCAGGCATCCCATATTTCCATGTTAGAGGCTCAAACCAATTATGTAGTTGGTTGTCTTCATCCATAGTATTAACCGATTGTGCTCCAAGATGAGAGTAATTCTATAGGTGGAGCCTCAATTGAACTCTTTCTATCTTGTCATAAACTTTGTCTTCCCTTTCCAAATGTTGTGGAGCATCCGGATATTTAGAAGCCCACTCATGCTTCTAATCAACTGTTGTGTTTGCTACCTTCGGGAGTTTCACCACTTCCTATGTATTCTTTTGAATGCTAATGAGAGGAGTCATGACCTTATGTATAACCATCATCTCTTCATATAGTCATTTCATAGTATCCTCCATTGGTCCTGGTTCTTCTTGCATGGCTGACTGCCATATTGCGGTATTAAAGTTCTATGATGACAACCACTAGTTTTACACCGCAATATTCTCCACCTATTTCTTTACTACAACAAGTTCTCCTCTTAACCTAACATTCACATTGAATAAGTACTCCAAGCTATCCTGTGTCACTGTAGAAAATGCAACATTTGTCGCCATGATTGCCCTTGGATTTCTTCTAGTGTTGGAGGTGATCACCTTTTTTGTTGCTACTGAGACTGGATTCTGAGGATCTTGTGGGAAGTATTTATGACTTTGCTACATGATCCTCTTCTTCAACTAATCAAAATTTATGTTGCATACAACCATGACTAGGTTTTCTAGTGAGGTTGTAATCCCCATCTCTCCAAATGGAAGATGTCATCCCGTGAGTGATTGTTCATCTAGAGTATTAGGCTCATCATCCATGGGATGGATGGTATCTTCTTCCTTATATTGTTCCTCTTCCAACTCTTTATTCATCTACTCTTCTTCTAGCCTTTTCACTGCTTCCTCCTCTTGAAACTGCCTCTGTTGTTCTTCCTCTCTTTGTCTCCTCTTTTCTTCTTCTATCTATTTATTTTCAAGCAAATCATCCTACTTCTTTTTCTCCTCTTCTTCTTCTTCTTCTTCTTCTTCTTCTTCTTCTTCTTATTCTCTCATTTCTGAATTTTTTGGGTAGCTCTTGTGTTTAAAGGATCAACCCTCCATTTTATCTTATTCTCACTTGATGAATACATGATCCTTTTCCTGGGAGCTAACTTCATTACTTGAGGTGTTGTTTCCTCCTACTCCTGTTCTCTACTGATTCAAGCCCTGAGCTTGTGGATCATGGGGTGAACTGGTCTTCATAGCTAGAATTGTCTTCGTTCTGGCATTGTACAAGTTCTTTATCCTTTCATATTCTTCTTTGGAAATTGATGAATACCCCATATTATTACTGACCCCTTGACAATTATGATCCCAATATTTGGAGGCGAAGTGTAGGTGATCCATCTCCTATATATTTGGTGCCGTAACCTTGTGACTCTTTAATTCATACAATCTGATCCTTAATGCAAATATAGGCCAAGGGGGATTTTTCCTCCTGTGAAGAATTCCCGATGATCCCTTGTCCAATTGATTTTCCATTTCCTACATGACCATCGTGTTTGTTATATCTCTATCTTATATTATGTTTGCATATCCTTGCGAAAATAAGTGGCGATTTGACTGCTACTATCACAACGAAACGCAAGGTGAGAGTCATCCATGTGTGTGATGATCCCTTCAATAGATTTTTTACATGGCATGATAGAGAATATACATGTGATCCTTTGCACCCTAGACTTCTTAATTTTTATGTATGCATGCACATCTTCTAAGTCCTCAGCAAACTTCACCTACATTAATGTGTTATAAGTCTTGCTCCATGTGACCTTTGTAGTGTTGTCAATAAAACATTTAGTGTCTGTGTATATAGAAATACTTGGCTTTACAACTTCCACAGGATCATCAATGCTTACTTATAAAATTTCTTTGTAGACTTATTTTCATAGTGGAATGTCTCCAATAGATGATCACAAAGTGCTAACACATGGTATGAACATACTTTTGTTGAATCACACTCATAACGACAATATCAACTTAAAATAACTAACTATGTAGCAATACTTGTAAATCACATTCAAAGAGCCATTATGGATGATAGATCATGAAAAGTAATGAACGAAAACCTAAAATAACTTGCATGCAAGAAAAGGTACACATGAAAACTAGGAGGGCGAACATTCAAAGCACGAATGGAACATGCATGGTCATTCAGGGCTTCGTAGTGTGCTCATGCACTCAAGAAAGAGGATAAAATCAATTAGGACACACTATCACACCCTAAAGGATCTAAGGGGTGAGATAAAGGGCATTCATGTCTTCCTTGTATGCCCATGTGCCCAAGGAGACAAAGAGGGCACACTATCACACTCCGAAGGGATGAAGGATGAAGGAAACAAAGCTTTGGGTCTTCAAAGTGTGCCTATGCACTCAAGGAAAAGGAGGGAACATTGTTGCATGCTGGAGGGTTGAATGATGAGGATTTGTGCCTTCATGATTTGCTCATGCACTCTAAGGTAAGGCGGACACAATGTAGAACTCTGAAGGGTCGAAGGGACAAGCTTCATGCCTTCGTTATGTGCTCATGCACTGCAAATGAAAACTTGATCACACATGGCGCACTTTTTTAGGGTGAAGGAGCTTCAAGCTCAAGAAATGTGCTTTGTATGTAAAAATCTTAGAAAAAATTTCAATCAACAAGATTTGATGCTAATATGAGGAGAAGAATTATCTTCAAGGCTTTATAGTTGTTGTCGCATCCATGGTGGAAGATGAACAATTTGAAGACTATGGAAAGTCTCTTGCATGTGATAGTGGATAAACACTTGAAAGATGAAAATTCAACAAAAAATCCACAAACAAACTGCATAAAAAGAGTTCGAAAACAAACAAATCAATATTTGATAATGAAATCATGAAAAATAGTGAAAATATTAAGCATCTAAACTTACTTTCTACACTAGTTAATGAAGAACTTCTTGATTCTCCAGTTGCGTGCTCAACTCAAATGAAATGATTATGGAAAGAATGGTTAACTTGAAAAAATAATCCATGCATGAGTGCGAGTTGTTGTCACATGAAATGATTAGTTAACAAGGAGTTAAGGTGATCCCTATTTTCTTGGATTATGCCCTCATGCAACAAATTGGGTCATGCATGCAACTAAACAGGGTTGTTACACAGTATTTTATCGCACCTCTTGCACTTCCTCGTCACATACCCCGAAGTGCCTGAAACATGACCATCATGCAATGTATTCATTCATATATGTAGTTCAGATCCTTCCTAAGACTTTGATTGGAAAATGCTTTGAGCTTCTCCTGAGGGAACTAGCTTTAAAACCCTAATTTGAGAATCATCATTCTTATGAGACTAGAAACAGTGATGATCACTTGTTGCATTGCACTTGACCCACGATGGCATCTCTCTATTCACTTGTATACCCGCGATGATCCCAGAAAGGAAATTTTCCCAATGAGGATGAGAAGCTTCTTGATCTAGAAGCTTCTAGAGTGACGAACTAGAGGTTGTTTGGCATAGATGAGGTCGAATTCTCCCACATTTACCTCTTGGTCTTATCACTATGAGCTACCTCCTTGAGATAATGGCCTATTCCTATCTTTGGAGAGAAAATCCCTTTCGCAACCTATATATTCATCCTCTCCCATTCCCAAATGGTTGGTCTATGCCTATTGCTCCCTTATGTTAATATTGTGCCTATATGCTACTCATTTGGCTTGGAGGAGGAGTGATTGGAGAGCTCAGCTTGGACTTGGATACTCATTCAATGAGAACCTATCAACATCAAGGCTTGGTGTATGCTTCCCTTTATTTTATATTAATAAACAACTGATGGTTCATTTTCCCTAAATTTGTATGCTCATGTATCATTTAGCTTAACATTCATTGATCAGATAAGTAGGTTACTTTTGAATATGCTATTTATATTTGCATGCCTTGTTGTGTCTTGATCTCTTGTGCAGGTGCATAAATGTTGTGAATAGTAGGAATGAGCCCATGATGCAAGTGATCCAAGGTCTTCAACAAAGGAGATCGAGATATCCGCAGAAAGAGGTAGGCCATATTCTTCATCTCTCTTTTCAATTGTAACTTAGGAAAGTGTCTAGTAGATTGTCAATTTGGTTTCTAGACCCACTCATTGAGCCAGAGGGATTGTCTCTGTCGGTAGAGAGGATTTACCTAGACAACAATTGGCCAAGGTTCCATTCCAACATGGCCACTTACACCACAACAACAACTCAATAACGTAAAAGAGACATAGAATGCCTCACACCATCCACTGCAACTACTCCTTTAGAGCTTTCACGTTAGGTTCACCATATAATCTCTTTCATCCAACTTCTAAATTCATATATGCAACACCTAGGCCCCCATAAATGATTTCTAGAAGTTAAGCTCACTAGTTCCAGTATGAAGATTGCATAATAAATCACATAAGGATGCAGATCTCATTGAATTGCAACTACATCACAACATCACAACCGCTTTCAAACCCTTGGATCTCTTACCCAACACACAGATCTGGGCCAAAAAAATCCTTTCACATATCTAAATGATATTTGACATGTTCTCAACGAGGCCACTCAGGCACATACATTGGCCACTCATTGCATTACGTTTTGGCTCCAAGCTTACACACAACTTCAAAAAATCACTTAGGTGCCACCATATCATGCATTCACACCTCGAGAACTTCAAATTGTATTTCTAATGTCTTGCAGGTTTTGCATAGTACATTGGCTCACAAAAAGATTTCAATGTTGCTCCTCCACTTCAACATATGTGGTGCTCCTCCACAAGTAGCAGGTTCATCAACACCTCCACACAACGCTAAATCCACAACAGCACAATGCTTAATCCACATAGGGCGTGACTTTAAATTACACAACTTGGTTTACTCTCAGTAGCCACTCACAAAATTTCACACCATATCAAGTTCAACACACCACACAACCCCAATTTCCTCTTTCGGTGCACAATTCACTTCCATCGATGACACTACACAGCGTTAGCTACACCCTACACTCTTCCAAGCTCAAACAACTCAGTTCAATTGGCAAAAAACCTTGGCTCACATGCCCCTAAGCTCACCCTAAGCAGCCTCACAACAAGTCAAAACTCCAAAAATCCTTCAATTGACCACGCTATGAGTGAATAATACTTGCTCATGATTAAAAAAACTTGACAAATTCGACAAATTGCCTAACACCACCTTCAATGGTGAAAAATTTGTGGAGCAATTTCTACAGGACCAAAGTGTGCTCTACAGGCTCCCTTCACACAACAATCAATGAAGTATCACTCCACTCAAAACCAGATAAACATTAGCAGATACAACGGTGGTTCTTCTGAGTGACAAACTCTAGTCTAGCATGTAGAACATAGTTACTAATCAAATGAGAACTATTACCTCAATATGCGTACCCTAGCACAAACCCCCCCCCCCCTCACAAAAAAAAAGGCTAAAAATGAAAAGTGTTGATGCTGGGATAACATTTTTTTTTTTTTTTTTTTTTTTTTTTCGGGGTACATTTTCAACATTTTTTAAAAATGGCCTCTAAAACCGATTTTTTGTGTGCAAAAGACACCTTGAAAAAAAAAGGTGCTTATGCTGGAATAACGCCTTTTTTTTCGAGGTAAATTTTCAACATTTTTTAATAATGACGTTACAAATAAAATATCATGACCTTGAAAAACTTTGAATTTCCAACGATTTTCAAGCATGACATTAAAGGTAAAATATCACGTCATTGAAAAAACTTAAAATTCTAATATTTTTAGGCATGACATTAAATTTAAAATATCATGACTTTGAAAAGCCTTAAAATTCCATCAACTTTTAGGCATAGTGCTAAAGAAAAAATACTTATAATTGTTTTCAACCATAGAATTAAAAAAAAAATATCATGAATTGGAAAAACATTAAAATCTTGACAAATTTTCAACCATGGAATTAAAACCAAAGATTATAACTATAAAAAAAATCTTAAGTTTTCAAAATATTTCAAGCATGAGATTATAGATAAAATTTATGAATAATTTTTTTGTAAAAATGAACACTTGAATGAAAGAATTATTATACCTAGAGTATATATTTTTTTTTAAATGCTAAATGCATAATAATTTTAAAATCTTAGCCTAAGACAACTTAACACATTGCAACAAAATTTTAAAAATCAACCATCAAATTGATATGTAGTGTAGGTGAAATCAACCCATTGTAATAAAAACTTAAAGACCAACCATGGAATTGACACATTGTGGAGATAGACTCGATTTATTATAACGAAAATTTTAAAATCAACTATCAAATTACGCATAATGGGATCGGGTAGCTAGACGAGCATCGACACAAA